>NQII01002179.1:0-23465 GCA_002778355.1 Clitarchus hookeri
CGCTACCCCGCTTGGCGTAGCTCTCGTAGAACAGCAGATTATGGCACGCGTTTTCTTATGGCAGGTTCTCATGTTGCATGTGACACGGTCACGAGATCATCAAGACGCCCATACGCCAAGGTAAGTTCGGGCCAAGTATCAATGAATTAACTTTCATTTGTATCTTTAAGGGGAAGTGTGTAGCCAAGAGTAAGCAAAACATCCTGTAGCGTGATTAAAACCTGCGCAGGGATATTTAAAACTGAGGATAAACAGCTGTCAGCATGGACACGAAAATCTAAAGACCTGATCTTTAAGAGCAACTTTAAGGCTCTCCACAATGTTTTTTTTTTTTTTTTTTTTTAATTCTGTAATTAAATTGAAGTGTGTAAAATAATCACATACGAGTAAAGCTACTTGTCTTCAGAATCAAAAAATATCAGAAATAAATCGTTACCCTATTAACTCGCCAGTTCCTACCTTTCTGTCTACAGCAGTGCCAATGCTATATCGTCGATTTGTCATTACGTGCTTTTTCATATTCAAAAATATTTTAAGAATGAGACTTCACGCGTGGTGACACATACAAATCCTTTTTTTTTTTTTTTATGTGCACTTTCGTCAGCTGAAGTAGAATACATTTTTTTCCTTCCGAATTTAAGTGTACTCAAAAGTAACTGTGGCAAATGTTTTGGTTCTATGTGTTATTTTTAGTTCAGATTGTTTCCAAAACTGTTTTTGGTATATGAGACTATTTTTTGTTCATTCGGGCATTACTTATATTTAATTAATACCTGACCCTCCTTGGTTCGTGGTTTTAATACAAAATTGCTGTTCTGTAACGCAAAATCACACAATAAGCGATTCCTTGTGAAATAGAATTTTTTTATTCAATGAGTAGGAAAGCGCTGTATGTTCTTAGTCCGTAGGTTCTTAGTGTTTTCTTAATTCGCTAAAAATACATGTCACTTGTAGGAAAATGATTGCGTAAAATATTTCAACTTAGTATATTTAAATCATTACCGCTCGCATTATTTAAATAATCTTCAGATCGTAACGTTTGCCCATTTTACTTGGAGCTCGTCTTTGAGTAACCTCGAATGTTCGCGTATTTGAAGCAGATGTTTGAAAGTTATTTTGGAGTTGACTAAAGCCTGACCTCTTGAGACTGACGAGACATTGCCACCGCCGAAGCTCATTAGTGTAGTAAACTCGCTGTGTGTGGGACGTTTTATATTCTCATCACTGAATCATTCAAAACTGGAACATAGCATCCTGTTTCAAAACAAATAAACAATATTTTGATCATCTAATTATAACAAAGTAGCAAATCAGCCAAACAATTTGCTTATTTTCTCATCCTGTATGTTGAAGAGATCATTGTGCAAGAAACATCACTCTCTTTGTCATTAGGCCCAGATAATATTTTAATTTTATTGCTGTATTTACATTTATGGTTGAGCACCTGCTACAAATAGACTACAAAAATAAATGTTTGTTAACTTTACCTAAAAATCACAAATTAATATTTTGTGCATATTGTATTCAACATGTTGCATATAATAGTGAAATAATAACTAAAACATTTTTGCTTCAGCTAAGAAGAAAATGTTTACTAGTTAAAATAAGAAAATTCTGTCAAATCTATTATTGAGATACATCCCAAATATTGTAATTGGTCTGAATAAATAAACATTGAGAAAAGCCTCCAACGTCTCATAAAATTTCCCTTCTCCCATTAACCACGTTACCTACTTTTGAATTGTTACCGATCAATAGTCTGCGTTTCAAGTATATTCGTGCTCTTCAACACATAAGCTACCTTCGAAATATATCCTGTTGTTAACCCCGCCTAACATGTGGAAATTCATCTGCCAGCAGGACAATGTCCGAAAAAAAGATGGAAAGTAAGACCAGCAGAAACAGGTTTCAGAACCGTAGTTAATGCTGTGTAATATTTATTTAGGCAAGTGGTAAATGTTAAAGGTATTAAAAAAGTGATTCTTAAATATCCCGAACAAATTTAAAAGTGACATGAAAGGCGAGAGCAGTCTCTTTTGTTTGTGCCATTGCAAGGAGACAACAACTGTAAAATTTCTGGGCCATGTGTTAATACTATTATAAGTACAGACGCAAGTGTTAAATAGGAAAAAAAAAACTACCGCTCTCACAATACTTTAATATTTCACTTTGTTTTATTAAAGAAAAAAACCATCCTTACTTCGTCGCAGGACGAACGTTGATTAGATGAGTCTGGCGTTCAATGGAGTCGGCTGCCATAGTCAAGGGTCAAACCTGTCAATTTTGGCGAGCTCTAAGAATGTGGTGAGCCGAGGTGTAGGAAGAAAAGAAGGCTGGCAGTTGTGGAGGGCAAGGGAAGACCCCGAGGAAAACCACTATCTAGCAAAGTTAATTATCGGGTCCATCGGAACCCGCGTCACCGGGCAGAGAGACCTGCTGATGACTGCAAGGATGCTGAGGCAATAATGAATGTGGTTTCTATGCAGCAAATAAACTATAGAACACATACTACTGTACATTAATCACTGCATTTTTAATCACACTGGTCTAGTTCGGAGGGAAGGACGCAGGTTTCAATGTCGGCCAAGGAAAATAAGCGAAGGTGTTAACGCTGTGTGCTCAGTATCGCATACGGCATGACTGTTGTTGTTCGCACTCAACAGCATATCCTTGGGCTGTTGGGCTTTGGTATGTAGCGCGGGTCTAGAATATACGCCACTGAAACCGATGCATGAGCATGTGAGGTTATAACTTCACAGATTCTTACTTCATAAGATACTAAAATACCCAATTACGATGCAAATGTACATACGTACATTGTTTTTACCTTCATAGAAGGCCTGTTTTATGGATGGCGTAAGGCTGATACTGACCGAAGCGGATAAACTCTCTGTAGTATTGCTGCCAGCCCGGAGACTTTATGAGGTGAGGAAGTGATAGAACAGCGGTTGAATTATGATAAGAAAACGAAAGTGACTCAAGAAAACACCCCTTACATCGGCAGTATCCCCCACGCCCCCTGTATGAGAATCTGCACTGGAAAATTACACCCCTAAGGTAATTGGAATTGATCTTGGGTCTTTCGTGTTGAGAAAACAACCAACGAATGTGGAGTCAGCGTCTGCTGAGTCTAGAGACCATCGTTAACCTGGAAGCGAAGGGCCGAAATGTTTCATTATTTATCAAGGTGCGTAATTTGAACATGACGCAATCCCTCCTGCCATATCCTCAATCTAATTATTGTGCCGATAGCATGCTTATCTAGAGATAACACCATTTATCGACGGTTACACGAGAAAGCGCCGAAACAGTGTTGGTCCGCTAGGCGCCATGGCTGGTATAGCACCCACCGTTCTGCTCAACAACAACAGACATATGCCGGTAATAGGCCTGGGCACTTTCATGGTGAGTTTTCTGCTTGCCAGTAAATAGTCCTTGTTCTAGTTGCTGCAAGTGTTATACTTGTATAGCTAGTGGCTCTGTCACTAGTCTCTGCCGAGCGAATGCCAACCCCGGCAAATGTTTTAATTGCATAATAATTAGCTATATGAACCATTCTGTATTATTTAAGAAGCTGAAGTATTATTTTGTTCTCTAGATGTGAATGATCTTCCGGAAATGTATCATGTTGTATCACTAGTTAGTTTCAGTGCACACAATACTGAGATTAAATATTTTCCAAGTGAGAATACTTACAAAATTCACGTTTCTTTAATTGCAAACTTCTGATGATTAAAAAAAAAACATGATATTCCATAATTTTTTCAACCAAAATCAGATATATGTAATTAATTAAGAAATAAATCTAGGCTTACGATAAGCTCTTCCTGTTTCACTATATGTATAATAAAACGTTTTTGAACAAGAAAATAGTTTCAAGAGCTAAAAAATTTTAGTTGATTTATGAAGTATGTTTTTACATTTACTGTGAGATATAGTGTTATTAATTAGGTTTTTATAAAGCACAGATTTTTCAGTCAGTTAGAGGAAAAAAATTCCATATCACCTTGAAGTCCAATTTACAATACTTCAAGATCACTGTAAATCACTTATATTTTATGTTGAGCATACATTTATTCACGTAAAGTGTAGTAACTATGAAATTTAAGGCGAACATTAAAAAAAAATGTTCCCTTGAATATTTTTTGTCATTTATGGGCGAGAGATTTTATTTTACGGCTACACATTTGTAACTTTAAGTAAAAACATTAATATCAGATATATGTATTACAGGAATTATTGATATGTATATAATATCCTTGCTAACGTCTTTTAATTAAAATTTATTGGATCTCAAAAAACATATATTTGTTTGGAAGGAGCCTTATCACTTACCAGTTTGAAACCATTAGTTAAGTGAGGGTTTTCCTAAGCCGATCAAATGTGCATTATTCGTAGTAAGATAATTTTCTTAACAAAGAAACACGGTATTCTTAGATAGTTAAATTAACAATACAGCATTAACTCCACACTTGTAACATACTTATGATGGCGAATGGAGTCAAATAAAAACTTTTGAAAAAACATATGCTGAAAGTGGGAGTTAAGTTTCACAAATAAAAAATTTACTTACAATGAAACAAATTAGTCACCTAGAGTTTACTAACACTTTCAAAATCCGAACTGAAAATAAGAGACGTAAACATAAACACAAAAAAAATATTATTTGCTAAAACAGAAAAATTAAGACAACGAAACAGAAATCATCGTTACTTTGTACATGCATCATAGGTTCTGGCGCATCAGCATTGAAAAATGAACACCTGGTCCCCATTAATCATAGTAAGCTTATTATCTGTAAAAAGTTAGCTATGTTGATTGATTTTCCAATCTCATTAAAATTACGAGTTTAGGAGGACGTAATATTGGGGTCGGTATGTGTAGCTATGAACATACAATGTGCGTTACCTAAATGTACAAGCGCAATTATTTCTCAAAGAACACCAACGGAAAAGAACTGTTTTCACGGGGAGAAAGTGATGAACATTAGTTCATGAAATAAAAGAAACACAAATCCTTCAACAATAAAATAAGACTTAGAGTTTTTGTCAAGTTTCCTACTGGAGTTTCCATGTAGATATTAAAGACTACTCTAAAGTCCTTGTATAGCAGGTAAACGAGGTCACAGGCGTGCGCAAGAAGGGCGCAGGGGGTGCAACAGCACGTTTCATAGCACCATGTCATTAGGAAAATAAAGAAGAATCTTGTCTATTTCGCATTTACACTCCACAGTCTGCATGTTCGTAATGAACACTAAATTTAAAATATGTTTAGCATTGCATAAACTATTTGCTGTGGATATGTTAAAATATATTCTTACTTCGTATTTTTAATCTCGTAAATGTGGTTCTCTCTTCTGCGGTTTCCACACCTCATTTACAAACTCTGCGCACGCCTATGCCGAACTCTAAATGGTGCTCATTACACTATTTATTAACATTAAGTTCCATCTGATATTTATTGCCGGTGTTTTGTGTGTCTGTATTAACATCAATGCGTACAAACACACACCATCGATCATGTCGTTGAAGTAGTAAAGATTTAATATTTCATTTGCCTCACTGGGGTGGAAGGAGAGATTTGGGTGGCGCTTAACATCGGGATCTTGAGAGCCGATGAGGGTGAAGTGAGGTGAGCATGGAGCAGCACCGGAACGCAAGGACGGGAGAAACTGGAGATCCCCGAGAAAAACCCGCCGTCTAGCCGCACCGTGCGGCACGATTCCCACGTGCGAAAAGGTGACTCCGTCGGAAATCGAATATTGTTCGCCTTGGTGGAAGCAAGTGCTCTAGCCGCTGCACTACCGCGGCCGCTTGGCTTCATTGGAAACCATTAACGAATATTATTGGTCAAAGTCTCAACAAATAAAACATATATTTCTCGGAAATAAATTACCATTATCTTACCTCACACACATACAACACTGCCGAAATTTAGATTGGGGTAAACATATTTATACCATTCAAAGCTACGTCCGTCTGCAGTGACACATATTGGCCACCGATTCACAACATTTTGAATCCCGCCCCTGAAGAAACGTGACTTAAATAAAGCAAAAGTTTCTAAGGTTCTAGGCATGCCGATTAAAAGTAGATTATTTCCGCTCCAAAAATAGATTTTTAGGTCGATATTAAGGCTGGCGACTTCTTTAGAACTATATATATTTCTTGTAGAATCTTTTTTTTTTTAATTCAGCGGATCATTTAACGCTATTAATTTTCTTGAGTTTTGGATTGTCGTATTCACGGATCGTTTGGTTTTTACGGAAGTTAATTTTTCGGTCTTTTTTTTATAAGTCTTTAATTTACAGTTTTCCCAATTGCATAGCACATCTTAACACACATTATTGACATTATATCTGCCCAATAAGCCCGTAAAATATTAACAAAATAGGATTCGTTGGCAATTAAATTTTGTCCGATTTTCTATGCGTATCGATATTCAATGCCTAGATCTAAATCTATCCAAGAAATCGATTAATTAAGTAAAATCAGAATACGTAGGAGGCAATTTACGCACTATCCCGTATTTTTAAAAATCTAATCTTCAGGAATTGATGTAGGCCGCGGTCACAGGACACATAAAACAACTCCACTTCAATCATTTTCAGTTCTGTGCATGATTAGGCTACACTGGCTCTGAACTTGTTCCGATCACAGTCACTTGTTTTTGAAAATAAACTGATTGTGGAAGTACATTACCACGAATTTTCTTTTGTGTTGTGCTCTCATTAGCTGCAATGACATATGCAGATAGTGTTATTAGGATGGCTTATATTGGTATTATTTTCAGCGTTCGTTGAAATCAGTATAAACGCAGTTCATAAAGAAATACTTTTACACTATCAAAATTAAAATAAGGCAATGGCAAGTTGTATTAAAATTTTGAAAAAACCTATTTTAATAAATGTATGCAGTGACTATAAATAATTGGAGGAGTGTGTTTTGAGATTAGGATTTCCTTTTGTTTGCATTATTTATAGCTGCGTTTAAACACCAAAACTAATTCCGTTCGCAAAAGTGATTAAATATGGCTGCCGAACCAATTTACAAGAAACATGTTTAGACATATTGTGTGAACGCGGCCTTATATGCATAGAGTCTATTCACGGTTTCTTCACACTTTATGAATCAAACCTTTGAAAAATCACCCCATGTGTGACATGCATGGTTCTTTGCTAATATGGCACGTATCACAAGCTTTCTATACTTGTGTTAAAATAAAACAACCTTATTTTCGGTAAAATTGAATTTTTTAATCATATTTTATCTATAAATTATAATACCTCATTCATAAATAAGCTGAATAACACCAGGGAGAAAATAGGTGTGTTGAAATAGTTCATATGCAGAATATTATTACACTGAGTGCGGATGAATGCAGTGCGTTGTCCCTTTGACGTAATTTTTTAGACTCGTTTAAGCTTTGTTTCCATAATGCGGAGGAATATCCGTGAAGGATAACTCCAGCAGCGCTTCAGAAAAGTTGGAAGTAACCGTGATGTTACCAAGCGCAGATAAGATAGAAGGCGAGGGATTAGTTCACACCTCAGCGACAGAGTACAAACATGTCGGACATCTGCTTCCGCGAACTCCAAACCGCAAACACCAGCAAAACGGCGTCACTTACCATCAACAGGTTGGAATGCTGGATATCTTATTTGCCAGCTGGCAGCCCAGCCAATAGGGAACCTTTCGCAGCGCGCAGTAGCCAACCAGACACATCACCCCGTTCCCAGAGTTTTGCGAAGGCGATAAGAGAATGGGTGCGTTAACGCAAAAGAAGCCGCAAGGCAATTTCGTCTCTGTATGCTTATCTACTCTGGCTTCTGCTTCGTAATTTTTATCGCGTAAGGTTTGGCGTTATCTGCCAAGAGCATATAACCATTCCTACTGGCCAGTGATGGCTGCTTTTTACTAAACTTTTCCGGAGCATTCGTCAGTTCCTGCACAGTGACGGATAGCGGTAATGCTTTCAACAGGAGAAAATAACTTTAAGGCCATCACTCAATGTTGTCTATCAATCTAACGGCGAAATCTTGCGTTTTATCAACTTCACTTTTGGAAAGTGTTTGGGAGCAAGTTTCACCAAACCTCACGTCGTTTGCGATTATCGTTAAAGATCCACTTCTTTGCACACGTCACGATACAATCATTATGTTAATGAACTAAATTGAGAAACAGATGAATGGGTGTAACAGGGCTAGTGTGGAGCAGCACTGGAATGCAAGGGCGGGGTAAATGGGAAAACCCCGAGAAAACCCGCAGACCAGCAGCATCGTGCGGTCAGATTCCCACATGCAAAAATCCGGGAGTGACCCATCCGGGAATCGACACAGTTTCTCTTTGGTGGTAGGCAAGCAGTCTGACCACTTAACCACCGCAACCCCACCCCCCCAAAAGATTATTAGAGATGTCTACCCCAGATCATGCGGAAGCCTGGTGCCAATTTTTTTCCCACATTCTCTGTTTTCTGCAGCATTCGGAAGGGCACGAGTTCGATTCCCGATCCAGCTATCCTGATTTCTGTTTTCCACGATTTTCCGAAGTCATTCCAGGCGAATACTGGGACGGTTCCTTTCTACACGCCATGGCTGATTCCTTCTCCGTTCCTGCTTCTCTGAGCAACTCGCTGAGTCTCAAATGCCATCGCTGACGACGATACGTCAAGGCCTACCTATCTTACCTACTATAGGCAATTCACGGTAAAACGAGCACTTTCGAGGCACTAGTTACTTTTTCTTTTCAACCATTATCTAATCCTTTAATCACCTTTTTAATAAATATTGTCATGTAAGTAATAAACACAGTGTGTAAATTCCACCGCACTGGTAAGTTAACGCCTAAGGCTAAAATAAAATGTATATATTGACTTTTATTCCAAATGATGAGGCTTTCAAAAGTGCTCACTTTACCGTGAATAGCCTATAAATATGTTTTCCGTAGATGGTAGGAGCAGGTTGAATTGGGAATGTTGAGTTCTCGAGAAAGTTTCCTGTCGATGGTGCATGGTTTTACCACCACACAGATCTTTAATGCATCACTATTCTCCTTTGACCTGCCATCTATAACTTTCTCATATTGGAGACACTGCTCTACGGAACGAAATGCTTTTCAAAACGGCGATTCACTAGCCAATCAGAAGTTGCGATTATGCCAGAAGCGTTCAAACACCCAACGATACATATTTTCCGCCGTATAATATGTCCCAGAACGAATTCGTGAAGTAAATAGGGTAATCCGATTTTCGAGAAAAGAGTTCCTGTCTAACTGTAGCTCAAAACAAATTAGTCCACGTCCGCTTTCGCGACTGGGTGGTTTCATATACTTCGTGTCTTAAGTGCAGGTTCAGGAATCGCTGAAATTCGCTACAGGTGTAATGTAAATATGATCGGCCAAGACTGAGTACCATGCTGTTTTCCCACAAAGACACGAGGCTTGTGACGAAACGATATATGTAAGTGATGATATTGAAGTCTAACTTGAGTGGAACCCTTCACCTTGTACAGATTGTTACATAGAGCACTTTAACTCGTCCTCCAAAGTGTGGAGATGCAATTGCAAGTTGCGCTAGTATTCTTGTATCAATGAATTTCACCTGGAATTGCTATTACATTGGTCTCGTAAAGTACGTGTCAGAGAGAGCCCGTTTCGATCCACCAGAAAATACTCCTCGTACAACAAATTTATCGTTAAGGCGAATAACCATTAATAATCCTAAAGACTATCAAAAACTGCATTCGCTAGCTTATACTTTCCACAATCTTAAAATTGAGATTGAATGCCCAATTATGACAAAGTATAGGTATGGCAAATATTTATGTTAAATACCTATACCGATATATATTTGTTTATTTTATTATATATACATACCTGTACAAAACTGAAAAATGCACAGCATAATTCCGATGTAACTTATAAATACAACAGTGACCGCGGTGGTGTAGTGGTTAGACTACTCGCCTCCTACCAAGGCGAATCAGGTTCGACAGGCGCCCCCAGAATTTCACATGTGGGAATCGTGCCGGACGATGCCCCTGGTCAGCACGTTTTCTCGGGGATCTCCCGTTTACCTCGCCCTTGCAATCCGGCACTTTTCCGCACTCACCTCGTTTCACTCTCAACGGCTCTCATGACCTCGATGTTAAGAGGCGCCCAAATATCTTCTCCCAATATAAACAAAACGTACAAGACACAACTAATATTGGCAAGTATGTATTATGTAGAACATCAGTATTTTTACGAAACTTCTACGCTATGAGTGCACGGCATTTATAGATTTTTCCAAATTATTATAAGGAAGCATTAATTTCAATAATGGTTAAATGTGTTACTACAGCTGATAATAAACAACTAACTTTCATTTGTTATCACTCGTAGTAACACTGGGAATGTTGCGAAGCTTGGTGTTACTGTTCGTATTACCCGTCAGGACGAGTTATATTCCAGCAGGTGCATTAGGGCATTCATCTCCAAAAAACCGCTAATAGGTAAAACATGTCGCCGGAAAGGTTGCAGGGAAATGGTATTTACTTCGTTTTGGCAAAACACCTGTTACTACCACATTCCACATGGACAACTACAATATAGGATTACAACTTTTTAGTAAGGTTGACGAGCGTTTTACTCCTTCAATAGGAGTGTAGTGAATACCCGAGACGAAAAGTAATAATTTAAACCGTGAAGCAATTTTTTTATCGGCGACATATAACAATGGTGCAAACGGGGAAATGTAGACATCGTAGCAGATATCGCAGTTAATAAATACGTTGTTGCTTCTGTGCTTTTCAACGGTGTTGTAAGAATTAACTTTCTGTGAAAGTTTTCACGTTGTAAATATTTTTACTAAGTAAGACCAAAACTCACTGAAAACCAAATTTGATGTAAATAATATAGATTCTATCTTGATCACATTATCAGGTCACCGAAAGTTAGACAAATGGACACCTGGCTGTTTGTAGTTTCATATTTAAAAGAAACATTATTTGCCTGCCACGGCCATATTGTTTGGATCCGTCTCTACCAGAGTCGTGTGTAACTGAGGTGGCACGTCTACTTTGCAGGCGGCGAGCGAAGTGATCGAGCCAATGATGGACGCAGCCCTGGAGGCTGGCTACAGGCACATCGACACAAGCTACTGGCACTGCAACGAGGAGGCCATTGGCTCAGTTCTGGACAAGTGGCTGAGGTCTGGTCGTGTCACGAGGGAGGAACTCTTCATATCTACCAAGGTAGGGGTTGTACTGGCGATGCGAAGACGGGAAGCTGTCATTTCTGGTTCCGGATGGTGTTTCAAAGCTGATAAATACAGAATTTTCGGAAATTAAACGCCGGAACTACGGGAGGATATTCCTTATGGAAAATAAAGTCGAAAATATATTGGGGACCATATACGTAAACAGAATATTAAAAGAAGATATGAGCCTGTGAAAGTTGGGTTTTGAAAACATATTTTCGCTTAATTCCTTGTACTTTCTGCCAGCGGTAGGGATGGCTGCGATTTACCCACAGTACGTCCCACACGGTTGAATAGGACACGCCCATTTGGCGCGCTATGGAGCTGTACTCGTGGAGGGCACGTCGCCGATGTCCTGACGTATCACTTCCTCAAGTGAAACAGTGCACACAGATATAGGACGGCCAGCATTATGCATGTGTTTCTGCAACATGTAAACCAAAAGTAACATTCTTCTGCGGACTTTGTAGGCGTTGTACAAGGTATTCGACAAAAATACGTTTTCAAAACCCAAATTTTATAGACCCATATTTCCTTTAATATTCCGTTAATGCATATGGTATCCTGTATATTTTCGACTTTATTTTAAATAAGGAATAACCTCCCGTAGTTAGGGCGATTAATTTCCAAACAACCTGTACACCATGATAAACGACAAATAATGATTCAAACTAGCAAACCCAATTATGCATGTAAATATATTTTTTTACTTCCTTACTACAACATAAACATTATTTGACTCGGTAAAGTATCTACTATTACACGATATAAAAGATAATTAGGTTTGTCTAAAAGGTATTCGGTCCAAAACAAATCGCGCCATTTGCATTCTTAAGATATAACAGTATATTTTGCTTCAAACACACTAAAATTAAATTTGTCGTTTCCTCAAGTAATCTATGCCTTCAGATATATCATATNCCATATCGCACAAACACCGTATTCGATGCAACAAGTGATATCACGTCATACGATAAATATAGATTCTCTTGTCACAAAGTTTTGATATGAAAGTGACAACGAAATTACAGTATTATTAATTAAACACAAAAGCACCATTGCAAATAAAAATATTTATCCTATAATGTAATTAATGTAAGTAAAATTACGCATCATAATACGGGAAAAGCTATGTTTTACTTTTCGTGTAGAAGCAAATCGCCAAAATAATAGATTATCATCTTCCGAACTAATCATATTTGTGATGTAAGTTCTAATACACGGCAGTGCAATAAGGAATTCCAATTCGTTGATCAGAAAAAGTTTTCTTGCAAATCAAACAATTGAAACTCTGGCAAGGCATCATAATTGCCAATATAACTCATCTCTTACAGGCGGGAATGATACATTAATTGTGGCAGAAACTTACTGCACCCAGTGTTGTGTTAAATTAGACTGCCAAGAACTTCCAAGATGTTTCTAGTCCACTTCCGCGTTCAGTCAGTGTCTATCGAAGCTGGGTAATGACAGAGCTCTTTCTAAAATCATCTCCTGTACCCGGGCAGACATTACTACAACTGACACACACTACCACAGTCATCAGCCGCTATGTTTACATAAGTTATTATTATCATCATCATCATTTTATCTTTTCAAACAATACAATTCGTGGTCACTGACAGGTGTTTCATGTTGCCAACTGCAGGGGCCCAAACCCATGACTAAAGCAAAATCTGTGGAGTGTTCACAGAAATGTATAAGGTGGTATAAATTGTTCAGTGTAAGCAGAAAACGCCAGATGGTCGTGCAGTTTGAAACTGAACACGGTAAATAAAGCCATCTAACCTACAGAAGCAAGATAAAATGAACGTTGTCACCCGTAAGAATAGTGTAGCAAAATACAAATTTCCCGACACTAAAAAGTATAATAAGTTCGCCGGTCAAGACCTTTCCAAATTGCACTCTTATATATTGTTGCGCGCTCGCTGCTTCGCATTCCGCACGAGCGAGTGGAAGTGAAGGGCAGCAGTTATATGATAGCGGCGGCAGCAAGTCAAGGGATTGTATTGAATGAACAGGCGAGCGATAGGCCGCCGGACGCGTATGTTACAGAAAGCGAGCCGCCACGATAATACCATTAGCATCCCACGCTGCTGACCCTAGTTGAATTAATTTATATGTTTATCTGAAGAATGCTCTGGAATACTAACCTCTGTCTCTCACTCGGGGTGCGTAGAACCTTCCAGGAGGTCGGGGCGAACGCTATATAAGTGTGACAGGCGTCCGAACCGAGGAGTTGATGAGTCAATGAGTGGCTGAGTTCCGAGCGATAGAAGACTAGCAGTGAGAGAAGTGACCAGCGGAAGGGAAATCTGCGACTGCGAGTATCCTGCAGTAAAGAGTGCGACTGGCAGACTGGACTTACGGAATAGATAAGTGAGCGAAAAACATTACAAATAGTGGCAACATATAAGCTGACCATGTGCTAATAATGAGTATGTGTTAATTGGCTGTAACCAAACCGAGACAATTAAAAAGAACTTTAATTAGATTTGAAATGGAAATTAAATATTGTGCTCACTGTTAAATTAAAAGAGTAATACTGGAGACAGATAGTTCAATGCTGGAAATAGTAGTTGCGTGAATAAATTATAAATCAATTTTTTTTATTGAGACCCCACCCCCATCCCATACGAACTTATAGCGGGAGTCCGTGTAACAATATCACTAAACGTTTTATTACTCAACTTCTACATATACACATTAACATAACATAATAACACATCCAAAGAATACAGCGCGTAAAAAAACATAAATTTAATTGAACTGTTACTTTGATTACAGTAAACAAAAAAAAAATGCTATATTTGATTTGATTTTTTTTTTCTTTTCAGAAATTGTGCTTTGCCTTAAATGCCATTTTTTACGATAATGTTTTATTTAATTAACTCCAAGAGATTTAAACAAGGACCAAAAACCTGAAAAATTTGTAGCCAAATAATTACAGATTTCAAAATATAACACAGAAAATACGAAAATTTCGGAATATGGAAACCAAAGTTTTTATGCTTCGAATTAACTTTGCCAAACATATTATGAGGCCATGTTATTAAACACAACATATCAGTTATATCATTCAAGGATAGCAATGGGTATTTGGGCACTGGTATCCTGAATAACTTTTAATTGATTTCGATTGGAAGACGAGGTGCTTCGGCGTCTAGGAGGTACCTCCACGTCTGAGGCGAGGGAGTTGGTTGCAGACCCACGATTATTTATCCCCGCCAACCTTGTCATCGGCGGACACTCATGGGAGGTCTCGTCATGGGGTCTCTCCGCTAGCCATTGTAGGGACAGGGAAATTATTGTTATAATAATGTAGGATTGTCAATGTATGTATTTTTTTAAGGTTTTAATAAGCGCCGCTTAAATTAAGTATAGTCAAAAATATTGTTATTTAACACTGTGTATAGTTTTTTTATGTTTCCCTTTTAATTAATATTCTTAGGCATGTTGTTTCTGGATTAAGAAGGATTTTGAATTCATGTTTGTTTTTAATTTGTGGTATGATGATGGAGGATTATTATACTGTTTTTTTGTAATAATTTTTGCACAGTTTGTATTTTGGGTGGAAATTGAAAAGAAAAGTAAAAACTCAGTGGCCGTTAATATGTATGCTTATCCCAAAAAAAAATTTTTTTGTTCATAAATTTGGAAGTAATCCTTAGAATCCTTTAAAATCACTGCTGTGAAAATTAAATTTTCATTAGCTCTTTTGTATCCAACTAGGGAATCATGGTTGAAGTCACTAGTCGGTTGGAGGCATAGTATGTCTATGTGACAGTGATTGAGTTCTAGAACCCTGAGCCTCTGTTGAAACACAGCGGTCTGGAAAAAAGGCGTTTTCAACCACGTGGAAGGGGGGTGGGCACTATATAAATGTTTCCAATCTTCGTGATGTCTTGAAAGTGTCGTACATAACTAGCCGATAGTGTGTTTTATTTTCGTAGACAAGAATTTTGGATGCACGTTTACTAGTATCTGAAAAAATTAACGGGATTTCAAACACACTATAATGTAGTTAAACTGCCAGGAAGGCGGCAGCCTTAAGGTGCATTCACATGGTCGCATAATATAAGCGTATATTAACAGTCAAGCCAGTGCCTACTGTGGACGCGCTTATGAAAACGAGTCACTTATACCGGCTGTTCACTGACAAACGATAATAAATACCAGATTTAGGAAGAAAGTACAAATGGAGTATATTTCTTCAAGGAACCAATAGTCTAGCGTCCATAGTATACCCTCTAATAGCAATGGCAATGTGCAGGGTCGGGTAGGCATTCACAATAACTAGGCTACAGGCAATGCAATGAAATTACACTTTATTTGCACATTTGAGCTGAAGGCATGCGGACTCAATGTCTGTTCGATGTTTGTGTTCAAAGTGTCTGTTCAAATTGTTCGCCACTGCCGGCCTCACAGGCGGTGCAGCGCTAAAGCCTGTTGCGACCCACATGTAGCAAAGGTTTCCGTCGTGGTGAGCTCATCCCTCGTGTCAAGTGGTGTTGCATACACCATCGGTTTTATGTGGCCCCACAACCAGAAGTCATGTGGTGTGATGTCAGGTGAGCGTGGTGGCAATGCTATGGGGCCTCTCCTACCTATCCACTGGTTCGGGAAGTGCATGTCGAGGTGCCTGTGAACCGCAATGGCGAAATGAGGCGTGGCCCCGTCTTTCTGAAACCACATTGCCACACGGGCATCTAAATTAACTTTCTCAAAGTATAACAGTAGCACATCCTGCGGGAACTGTAGATACGAAGAAACCTCCGAGACTGCGACCCCGTGGTACTGAGCGATGTTATCAGGGACGCAGATTTGCGCACAGGATGGATACAATGCCATGTAGACAAGGTTGCATACCCGCCCCTGCAGATTGCCACTGACATTAGCAGGTTAACTATGGACGTGAGACTATTGGTTTCCTAACGAAATATGCTCCATTACTGCGTATTTACCCTACTCGTGTGTTTATTATCATTTGTTTGTGAACATTCGGTATACCAACTGTCCTACATTAGTTTAAACAGCACATTACTCTAGTATTATATAGGTTATTTTATGTTAGATTAGTTTAAATTGTGAAAACGTTTTTTCACTGATTATCCTTGGTTATTTTTTGCGGGCTGCTGTTGGTTCGGGACACTGTGTTGAAAAATGCTGGTACAAATGACAGCGCGCAATAGTGATGGCCGCCTTCAAACACATGGCCTAGGCGGTCCACAGACACCCGTCGTATCTTACGTCGACCAGAAAGAGCAACAACAGCAATTCACAGAGATTCGCGCTGCTAAGAAATAACCGAGTAATGGGCGCTGTTGTGGAGCCTGTTCTCGCCCTCTCTATACAGTGGTTTAACCGAGTAATGGGCGCTGTTGTGGAGCCTGTTATCGCCCTCTCTATACAGCGGTTTAACCGAGTAATGGGCGCTGTTGTGGAGCCTGTTATCGCCCTCTCTATACAGCGGTTTAACCGAGTAATGGGCGCTGTTGTGGAGCCTGTTCTCGCCCTCTCTATACAGCGGTTTAACCGAGTAATGGGCGCTGTTGTGGAGCCTGTTCTCGCCCTCTCTATACAGCGGTTTAACCGAGTAATGGGCGCTGTTGTGGAGCCTGTTCTCGCCCTCTCTATACAGCGGTTTAACCGAGTAATGGGCGCTGTTGTGGAGCCTGTTCTCGCCCTCTCTATACAGCGGTTTAACCGAGTAATGGGCGCTGTTGTGGAGCCTGTTCTCGCCCTCTCTATACAGCGGTTTAACCGAGTAATGGGCGCTGTTGTGGAGCCTGTTCTCGCCCTCTCTATACAGCGGTTTAACCGAGTAATGGGCGCTGTTGTGGAGCCTGTTCTCGCCCTCTCTATACAGCGGTTTAACCGAGTAATGGGCGCTGTTGTGGAGCCTGTTCTCGCCCTCTCTATACAGCGGTTTAACCGAGTAATGGGCACTGTTGTGGAGCCTGTTCTCGCCCTCTCTATACAGTGGTTTAACCAAGTAATGTGCGCTGTTGAGGAGCCTGTTCTTGCCCTCTCTATACAGCGGTTTAACATAGTAATGGGCACTGTTGTGGAGCCTGCTCTCGCCCTCTCTATACAGCAGTTTAACCAAGTAATGTGCGCTGTTGAGGAGCCTGTTCTTGCCCTCTCTATACAGCGGTTTAACCGAGTAATGGGCACTGTTGTGGAGCCTGTTCTCGCCCTCTCTATACAGCGGTTTAACCGAGTAATGGGCGCTGTTGTGGAGCCTGTTCGCGCCCTCTCTATACAGCGGTTCAACCGAGTAATGTGCGCTGTTGTGGAGCCTGTTCTCGCCCTCTCTATACAGCGGTTCTGCCGATCGCAACTTCTTCCAAACAGACAAATCCGATATTACCCACAATTCAGTTGGTGTTGTGAAGTTTAATCCTATTTAGGTTAGGAACAAATAGAGTTTTGTTGTAGGAGAGTTTGGCATTGGGAAAATATCCTTCGCCAGGTAAACACTAGTGTTCCAAACAGGTCACTTTTAATTAAAAATTTAAGCTTTATAAATAATAAAAGGGAAATATTTATCTTAGTAAAGCAGTAACTTTTAATTTAATATAATTATTTAATTTATTTGGTTTTTTTTTCTAACATAGAAAATAGAGATAATCCGGTATGCATGCGACACTAGCGCTAACCTAGTGGCGAAAAATTTAAGTTGCCAAACTAAAAAAAAGCATTGAGCTTCCCAACCTGACTAGAATAAATGATAGTGGTGTTCAAGGCGGCCAACATGGCTGCCATCAAAGAGCTGTTTTGAGGACGAGACTTACATATCATGTGTTGTAAATACGATTTTTTTGTGTAATGCGTAGGTAAAATATACAAAAATAAAGGCATAGTTAATGTTACAAGTAATGATAGCTCGCTTCCTGCCGGCTGGTGGCCAAATCAAACATATAGGTTGCAATAATAGTTATGCAGCTAACGCAAATATTCTGGTGATGTGTGAAACGTTGTCATTGAAAAACTCACAACTCGCTCCGTCTGGTCGGCGTGATATGCGAACGTGTGAATTCATCTTACGGCCATACACAGCTGCACACGGCATACTTATGAACCTGACTGTAGTATCATACGACCATGGGGTGAGTTTAGCGGGTGTTTTACAGTTGCCGCACTGCTCAAACAGAGCCGAGTGTGTGGAAGAATGCTTGAATAAGTCGCTGGAAGCCCTCCAGCTCAGCTACCTCGACCTTTATATGATAGAAAATCCGTTTGGTAGCATGGGCATTGACTTCGAGCCGGTAAAGTTCGTCATGGATATGACCACTGACCACGTAAGTGTATGGAAGGTAAGTTATTTTCATATCCATTGTAACATAATAGACTTCTCAAACTGACTCTCAAAATTTATTTATTTCAAAGAAACATGAATTGTTTCTAATTATCGGCGTTATGTGAAGTGGCATGTAATGCAAGTTAATAAAAAATTAAATTATATAGAGTTTAGCTTGAAAGGTATCAGTAGGATAATTACCTGTGTTCGGGCCAAATGTGTTATGAATGGGTTTACAGCGGGCGCCGGGCACAGGCGCTAGGCGCCGGCCGACCTCCATTTTGGGACGTCATCCAACTGCCATCCTGAATGTCGGTGGTCCCGACCTTATCCCGTAACAAGTACCTTGACCCCGTTCCCGTAACCTTGAATTACCTTGATCCAAAAATTTCTATAACAATTCCAAAAACGTATAAAAACCTTAAAAAATGTATTATAAAATTCAAAAGTGTACTAGAAATATTTAAATATATATATAAATATTTAAAAAATTATTTTTAAGAAACTTACATTTCCGGAGGTCCCAACACTATCGATTCTTGCCAATTTTTTTATTGGTTATTTTATATAGTCAATTAATTGCCTTCGCTAATTCATCGACAGGCATCCACCCTCTTACTTATACTCATTCTATCGTATGCAGCCACCTTTTGTTTATAGTTTTTCACGTGTTTATGCAGTGCTGGAGGACGCCATCTTGGATTTCATTTGTTTACTTTTACATCACCTAGGTGGTGGTAGTGTATTAATAACACAGGCCAACAAATAAATATTTTGTGAAAACTATTTTAATAAATGCAGCTTATCTTATGCATTTTTGGGTGCTGAAACCGAATCTGGTGTCAGTTTTTTGTATCGCCCACAGTTCTCTCTCAATATGCATTTGTATTTAAAAATGCGACGTTAGCGATTGTATTAAAAAAACTCATCTTACATAAGTGTCTATTTTTCTGTATTTCCTTTATCTCTTTGAATCTTCTTATGTAGCTTTTTCTCAGATGTGATGCATTTTGTTGTTCTTGGTGAAGTGATCAGCAGTAATCACCCATCATGCTGACATTCCACCGTCCCTGGTAACGTTTCTGCATCACTTTGATGTCCTGGTGAAACCGCTTTCCCTTCTCTTCTCTCACATCACTCAAGTTGGCAGGGAAAAAGTCAAGAAGGTTGTGTAATAAGTGGACTTTAAGGCTCATCAGGCATCCCAGATTTTTGAACTTGTCTATCATATTAGCTACGATAAACTCATAGTTTGGGTATTTAACATTGCTCAAAAACTAAGTCTCAACTTGCTTAAATGATATCCAAGCCTCCTTTTCCTTTGTAGTCATTGTTGTTTCAAAGTTGAAATCGAACATCATTTTACGAATGTCAGGCCTAACGAGAACCCCTTCTTTCAGTTTGGCTCCTGATAAATGAGGAAATTTTTCACATACATTTTTAAAACATTCACCACCTTTAGGCAAGGCTTTTACAAACTGTTTCATTAAACCTAATTTAATGTGAAGAGGTGGTAGAAGAATTTTTTTGGATCTATTAAAGATTTATGCAAGATGTTCTTCTTTCCTGTTGTTAAGCTTTTTCTTGCAGGCCAATGTTTTGTGGACCAGCATCGATCCCTTGTTCTGCTGTGCCACTCACATACAAAAAATTGAAATTTAGTAAATCCCTTTCGTTGGCCTAGGAGCAAGCAAACAACTTTCAAATCTACACACATCATCCAATCGTGAGCAGGATAGTTAATTTCCCTTAAAATAATCTCTAGATTTTCGTAAGTTTCCTTCATATGGACTGAATGAGCCACAGGCAGTGAAGAATCATTATTACGACTGTGTAAAATAACCGCTTTTAAGCTAGTTTTTGATGAGTCTATAAAAAGTCTCCATTATTCATTGTTGTACTCAATTCCAAATTCATTCATTAGAGACAAGCAATTCAGCTTTATTTATTATTTATTCTTTAGTCAAACCCAAATCTCTTACCAAATCATTTAACTCAGCCTGTGTAAACAAATGAGATTCTAAATTTTCTGGAGAACATTAGAACTCATCATCATCCGGTTTACCTTCATCAGATTCAGTTTCACTGGACTGATCAAGTAAAACGTCATCAATGGCCTGTGGTGGCTCAGGGACAGGAAGTCTCAGACCATGACCGACTGGCCAAATAGCTGAAGGAAGATTAGAGTAGACAATTACTTTCTTATTTTTGGGGGTATATCCAGTAACATCAATGCTACAAAAATAACAATCGTCTGAACGATTTTTTGGTTCTCTCCATATCATGGGTACTGCAAATATGAAAGCTGTCTTTTATTTTTTTTTTGACCATTTTCTAAGGTCTTCAACACAAACATAGCATACCTGGTGTGGAGTCCAAGGTTTTTCATGATCGCCAAGTTTTATTCCAAAATATACCAAGTACACTTTTTTTTAACAAAGTCTGTAATGTTTCTTTGATGTTTTTTAATTATAAACTCACCACATATATAACAACCACTGTTAGCCATTCATAGAGCACATGGGCAAAAAGATGGAAAGTGAGGTTGTGTTGACTGAAAGAAAACAATAAGTTGTACCACCACTGCCAAAACTAATTTAATTCTAGATTTACGGTATGTTTTACTATATTAATTATGTATATAAAGTATATAAAACAGTATATAAATGTCTATAAAATATATATAAAGTATATAAAATGCACAGATATTAGATAAAAAATGAATTTATCACATTTCGTATATTCAAATGTGAAAAAATGGTGGGTGTTATGACTTTATTATTATTTTTGGATTCAGAATACCTAGAAACATAAGAATCCGGCGATTGTATTAAACAAATTAAATTAAAAATTGCCAGCGAATAAAATTGTGTTTTATTTCATTTTTACCTAACTTGTAATAATATAACTGAAATTTAAAAGACACATAAATTATTTAATTTAATTTAAAAGTATTGTTTAATGTACCACTGTACTGTATATACGATTATTTAATTAAATAACAATTACTTTTCTTAATTGAACAATTTAAAATTGTAATCAATATTATAGTTTAATAAATTATGCAGGAAGTCAAAGTCCCGCATCATGCATATAGGTATACTGCTAAGTGGAAACATTTTTTTTTTTAAATATGAAGAAAATAACAGATTTTCCTATGCCTATAAAAATATGAATGTCGACAACTCGCCTGGGGGCTGAACCGAGAGTGTGGGTGGATGCTGGCAGCTCGCCTGGCAGCGAAATCGAGAAATTAACTCCACCCACGAATTGAAATTAGAATCCATCACGGAGGGCACCGACAGCACAGACTATACTTAAAAAACATAAACACATATTACAAACGAAAAAAACAATACATACTGTTGCATACGATATAATGAGTATATGTGAGAGGGTTGAGGTCTTTCGGCTCATTAGCAAAGGCAAGAAATTGTTCGATTCAATGAGCCAATAAAAAAACAGGCAAAGATCGGTCGAGGAAGTGTAGGTCTACGTTTCTTAATATTAATTTCTAATAATAAAAAAAAAATATATCATTAAAAATAATTTTTTGGAGTTTTTCATAATTTTTTAAAGTTTTTATTTTTAGAAATTTTAAAATAATTTTTGGGTTTCAAGGTCATTCAAGGTCACAGGAACAGGATAAATATCTAGGTCATGGGTTAAGGTAGGGGTCACCAACATCCAAGATGGCGGTTGGGTGACGTCGCAACATGGCGGCCTGCCGGCACACGTCACTTGTGCGCCGTGCCTTCTGTGTCCTATTTAAAATACATTATGCCCGAACGCAGGTAATTATTCTACTGGTAACCATGATTCGATACTAGTGTAATTGCCAATTCGGTCGTACAGAGCTTGATGTAGTTTCCCGGTTAGCTACAGATCATATGCTTGTGAAACTCATCTCAGTTAAAAATACTTTCAACTTCATTAATGCAAAGTGTAAGCTTTCTCTGCCTTTCATTTTGGGTATTACTGAATGATTATCAAGACAAATGAAAGCCAACTGTATAGTAGGACTTGTAGAGTCTCAAATATTTTTAGCGGGCAAGACTTTCAACTGTCACGGTGGTTTGAAACTCAAACGTGCTTAACTCAAGAAACTATCTTTCATTCGATTAGCACATATTATAATACGTTTTCTCCTTTGTTATTAATAGTTATACACTTTACTTTAGTAACCTTAGAATCTAACGGGCTTGTTAGCTTGGAGAAAATAAACTGCACATACTGGCAGGAAATGTGAATGTTAATGAAGAAACACAGTGACAATTGCTTTGCGGTGAGCAGTGGTTTTACCAATTTAAATAAATATTTACTGTTGAAGTTCCACGTTAGTTGCATCGCTTCAACATCGTACACTGTATCACGGCATGCCACTTTTACTACAGGTAATTCAGTGCTCATATTTTAAATAATTTCAATAAAATATTTAAAATCTTTATATATACTGATATTTGTAAGAGTGCATAATTACAAATCTATATAATTCATTTTGAACAGTGTATTGTTTATATCGCATTCTAAAGTATTTCTTCCTTTGTGCTAACAAATAAATTGTAAAATAAAGAAAAAAATTAATTTTAACAACTGTCACTGTTTTTTGTAGAAAATTATTCATAATATGTTTATTGGAAATGTTAAGTTATTTTAAGCACCACTTTCCATATCCATCAAGCTACAAACATAATATCGGTAAATAAAAAAAAAGATATAGAAAATATTAAATATATACGAGCTGGCATAGTTTACATAAAAGCAAGTTTTATGTGTCGGCTACCTTTTAATCTCGCTAATGTCATTCAAATAAATGATATCCCCTAGTATGCTTAATTATTGCTTATGTTATCACATGTCTTCATTTCTACCATTTGGGTCTGCCATCGTTCAAAATGAGTGGCTCGAGAAGATGTTTGTCAAAACCAAA
>NQII01002179.1:23475-45377 GCA_002778355.1 Clitarchus hookeri
TGTATACTACTGTAATTAAAGTTACTGCAGTGAACATCAAATAAGCATGCGAGATAGTTGAGTAATATTTTTGAGGAAAAAAGTATGCGTTTTTACGTAAAAGGAATATTTAAGACGTTTTACTTCAGTATTTTTCATTATGTCAAGACCACTGTAAATGTATCTTGCAGGAGCCAGAGTGGTGTAGTGGTTTGAGTGACCACCTCCCACCAAGGCGAACAGGGTTTCATTCCCAACGGGGTCACTCCCGGTCATTCGCACGCGGCAATCATGCCGGATGATGCCGCTAGTCATCGGGTGTTAAGAGGGACCTTCAGTTTCACCCACCCTTGCATTTCTGCTTTTCTTCATACTCACCTCGCTTCATCCTCATCGGCTCTCAAGATCTCGTTGATAAGAGCCGCCTTAATCTCTCTACTTCCACAGCAGAATAACTGAGTATAAGGAAATAAAAGGAGAGGCGGTTACCTTGCAAGTGAATGCACCCATTCTATGATAGGCTGCGTTATCCTCTGGAACGAGTCTAGGCTGTCTGATTGGTTATTGCGTGTTGTGANCTACTGTGTGTTGTGAAACGTTCTCTATTGGCTGAGCTTCCTGCACGCAGCTATGTTATCAGATACTGATTGGCCAAGGCCCTCTCATGTTGATGTCCAACACTGCCATTTTGCTGACGTGTGCATCTGTTGTTCGCGCTATAAGTTGCTATTTCACTTCTATATTCTTTATTATTTTGTGCAACAACCATGTGTTATTTACCATACAGTACTTGTGTTATTTGAGTTAGGCAATGGAAGACCAAGTTGATGCAGGAAAGACGCGTTCAATAGGTCTGTGCAACTTCAACGCCAGACAAATAAAGCGCATAGTGAAGGAGTCAAGGATCCCGCCAGCCGTGCTGCTGGCGGAGTTGCACGTCTACTTCCAGCAGAAGGAGCTAACAGGTTTCTGCAAGGCGCTCGATATAGCTGTGTGCGCGATCGCTCCGCTTGGCTCACCTTACCTGCCTCTGCTGATGAAGATGTTGGGAATGGACGCGTCAAGGTGGGTTTGTTGAACGCACTAACGAACACATTATTTGTGCTAGGTTCTGGTTACACGATATTCCCCGACGACTTTAGAAGAGTGGAAGCTGTCTTGCATTTTTCTTGAGCAGTTGGATCAGAATAGATGTTAGACGCGTTCCCATGTTAAAACTTGCCTGCAAACAAAATGCTCTTCTCTTTCACCGCTCTGCTTCCGCACTTCGTTCAAGTCAGATCGCTCCAATTATCCTCGATAACTAGTTGCCAACTTCCTAATCACTGACATTCATAGAAGCTCAGGCTGTTTAAAAAAACTACAAGTGCCATGGTAGATGGCCGCTGCATGCAATGATGTCCCAAATATTTCCCGACATGATTCCTGTTGTGCACAAAATCGTGAAACAAAACAACAGTAAGACGCCAATAACCATTAAAAAATTCGTCAATCATGATATTTATGGATTATATTTAGGGAACCGCAGATAGTAATATTAAGTTTTGTATGAGTATATATATATTCATAGAAATCAGAAAGAGACAAGGAATGCCTTTCATTTTCTCATATATTTTTATTATGCAGTGCTCAAGAATCTATTTAAATTTCATGTCTTTTGTTCAGGAATATTTGTTACAAGTCAATGAGCAAAGGCCACATTATAAAAACTAAACCCACCACCAAAATTCAATACCCCTGGTTCTGGCGTAATTATTTTCATACGCCAACCTGTATGAGTTCATTTAGCATTTCTTGATGATTAAACGTCTTAAATACATGAGACAACGGTGCAGACAAATCATAAAGCTGTCTGAAGCATTGGCATAACAGAGTGCAATGTTCCCGTGCTTCCTCCCGTAAATTACTAGTGGCATGTGGCGTGTAGATTTTCCGTAGTACATAATAACACTGGATATACAAATGGTCAGGCAACGTTAACGCCAATGAACTGTGCGGGCATTTGTCTGGGACAGGCGAAGGAATACACACAGAATATTAACGTCCAGAGCAATTCGCCGAGCTTGAACTCACGACTTTTAGACAGATATTCAAGTAACTGTCGTACTACCAAAACACGCCGGGCTTCTATAGTATTTAGTGTTTGCTGAAAATTGTAGAAAGTATGCACTACACGGATAAACACCACTGCTGCTGGGAAAAGGAAACATTCATTAAAAATGTTTAAATGACATTTGTGCTTGCAGATATACCCGGAAGAGGAGTGCAAATGTTTATAAGCTCGTATGAAACTGGCACCAAAACATGTCATACTTGGGCATTAGTTACTCTTACAGTGCGAACAGAATATCACGGGGCAGAGGACAGTTTGAAAGGTTTCGAGATATCTACANCGCCGAGCTTGAACTCACGACTTTTAGACAGATATTCAAGTAACTGTCGTACTACTAAAACACGCCGGGCTTCTATAGTATTTAGTGTTTGCTGAAAATTGTAGAAAGTATGCACTACACGGATAAACACCACTGCTGCTGGGAAAAANCTATAGTATTTAGTGTTTGCTGAAAATTGTAGAAAGTATGCACTACACGGATAAACACCACTGCTGCTGGGAAAAATAAACTTTCATTTAAAATGTTCAGATGAGATTTGTGCTCACAGATGTACCCGGAAGAGGAGTGTAAATGCTTATAATCTCGTATGAAACTAGCACCAAAACATGTCATACTTCGGCATTAGTTACTCTTACAGTGCGAACAGAATATCACGGGGCAGAGGACAGTTTGAAAGGTTTCGAGATATCTACANGGCATTAGTTACTCTTACAGTGCGAACAGAATATCACGGGGCAGAGGACAGTTTGAAAGGTTTCGAGATATCTACAGCAAAAACAATATCAGCAAGTTATGTGACCAGAGGCGTAAAGTGGGTGGATAGGTGGATGAACTTAGCGAATAATACCTCATGCGGACCGTTCAGACACTGGTTTATTCCCTCTGTACTTCATTTGACTATATGAAAAAAAATTTGCTCTTAAGAATTACAGCAAAAAAAATATTAGGTACGTATTATTGTCCATTCTGTCACTGCAAATATTCCCTATTTTACGTTTGTACACCTACATCAGGCAACAATATTATTAAATTGGGGAATACTAATTCCCTAATGCAATTATATTTAGCGAAACTCCTATATTGCCAGCCCTCTTTTTCTCCTTTTAAACAAAGCGTCACTGTTCAACATAAGATACGACGAACTAAATAATATGGAATATAAATATTATCAAAATAACAAAGGCCCGGTTTTGTCAGGAATATTGCTGTCGGAAATGTTATCCTTTTTAAACTTAAATTTTCCAAAAAATGTATTCTGGTTAAGTTGCATCACAAAATATCAGAGGCAGATATTATCAAACCATACAAGTCAGCAGTGATCACAATGAGCATGATGCTGGTGTGTTCATAGGATCCCTTCGTCGTGCGCTCTGAGTGATCCAGTGGTGTTGAGCATAGCCAAGAAACACAACAAGACCGCGGCACAAGTGCTCTTGAGGCATATGGTGCAGAGGGGGTTCCATGCTATTCCCAAGAGCATGCAACCTTGTCATATAAAGGAAAACTTCCAGGTGCGTGTCACTTAGCGCTGGCATTTTCTTGGTCAGTTAATAACTACTCTACCTCAACCATCTGCCAAAGGTTTTAAAAGAAAATGTATAATGTCATAAGAGAACTTAATAAGTCCTGTAAAGGGGGCAGTGGGCCCTATTTTAACTTAGTTCGGAANCCCTATTTTAAATTAATTCGGAATTCTTAAATTATTATTTTTCCTATTTGAGTGTAAGTATCTTGAATTCTTGCCACTAGAAACATGATCAATGTGTATTGCCATTTGAAATAATAAAATTTACATTTATTACAAGCTATCCGGCCTTTTGGATTTAATGTTTTAACTTTTCTACTTGTAAATAATAAGGGGACAGATCGTACATCCCTATTAATATTCCACAGCTTCAAAGTCCAAATTTAAAGAAATTAAATTGTAAACAGCACTTAAAAATAAAGTGAAAATTTTTTTGAAACTAAAACAACTTCAAATGCCTCGAACATTTCATCTTGGTTTTAACGACACTTTTTACGCATTTTTTTAGATGGCATTTTTTAGAAAAGAAATTTTTGGCTACCAGTAAAAGTACAATAACCTAAGAAACAAGGAATTAATTTTTTGTTCAAACTTAAAATAACAATAATAAAGCTATTGCTGAATAATTGAAAAAGGCGTAATTATATTTAATCCATAGGATAATTAAAATGTAAAAAAGTATAACAATAAGCATTAGAACTTTATTGTTACAAAAAGACAAAAGTAAAGATGTGAATATCCTGCACATTTTACATCAAACTTCTGTTAGTGTCTTGATTTCGACATGTTGGTGGAACACTTTCACAATATCAATTTCCTCGTACCACAGTTCATCCAATATTTATGGCCCCTTTCTGCACTCTAAAACCGAAACAGTTAAAACTGCTCCAAATCAGCGAGTTTGATAGCAAATTTTTTGAAACTGTTCCACTTCAATCAGTAAATTTCTACAGATAATTTTAGTTATTGGTATTCACTGATTGAACAGTGATTTCTACTGATCCCTTGTTTTTTAATACAGCTAAGCCAGAAGTAATACAATACATTTATTGATTCCTTCCTAAGAATATCTCAAGTATTTTTCGGGTTCTTCTTTTGGAACATTATGGTGATTTTAAGTTATCTTACTACAGAGCTTCTCACGAGGCCGAAACAAAATGAAACCTCCGTTACCTGTGTAACATCTGTGGTTTGATATTATGTTTCTTATTTCCTCAAAGCAAGTTACTGGGAATTATAATTTTGATTATAGGCTTTCCACATGTAGTGGCACATTACAAAGAAATCATTTGCAAAATTTCTACTTAAAACAATTATTTGAATTTGCTGGTGGTCGATAAAGTAGACAAATGCTACGCCAGAGAAATTTGATTACAATATTTTCCGCAGTGCATATGACGTTCTTTTGGATTTAATTGGCTAGAATCGCCAAGTAAAGCTGGAATAACCCTTTCAATTAATTACTGAAATTATTTTGATTATTTTTCCACAGATTTTCGACTTTGAGCTCGATGACGACGATCTGGATAAACTGTACGTCCTCGACAAGGGAAAGAAAGCTCGGATGTACAACTGCAGTCCTTTACCTGAGTGAGTTCCCATTACAAATAGTAAATAACAGAAGCTAAGTAATGCGACTAATATTTCATTTTAATTTATTGTGCCTGAGAGAAACTTGAGGCCGGTAAGAGTTTGCAGATCGAGGCAGTTCGGTTAGCTCTAAAGATTTTGACACTTAAAGTGGTAGAGATGTGGTGTTACCAGTTTTTAAGCCATAAAATGTATTGAGCATTCATTATAGCAATATCTTCTTTGATAAAACATTGTATATCACTAAAATGACTGCATAACTGAAATATTTATGAAGGTATCTTTTATTACCAGATGAAATAAAGGATAAAAAAATTTTGATGCATAATGCATATTGTTAGTAGAAGCATCGCTGACAACCCCCCACCACCCCTTCTTTCCATCTTACTTCACGCGAGCGCCTATAGTTTAAATGCGCCACGGGTCACGCATGGCCAGGTCAGGTCGACCCGAGAGGAGATACAAGCCATTAACATATTCCGAAGTCATGCTGAGGTAGGCTAGCGATTTTCGCCAACAAGGGAATTAAGACACGTGCCAAGGAGGGCAGCAGCTAGAATATCGCAGACCCACCCGAGATACACAAGAAAAGGCCTGACAGAGCTTGGCAGTTGTGCCACGAGTCTCCCTCCCCTCCCCAAGAAAAACGCAGGAGAACATGAACACATGCCGCGAAAATGCTGAGGTAAGCTGAGTTTCGTCGATACAATGCTAGTTAACCGCGGGAGAAGGGCTGGCAGCGTTTGGTAGTGGGCGCAGGTAACCCCCCTCCCCCTCCCCAACGAGTTAAGGCATGTGTAAGGTTCAATGGGAGGCGTCAAGAGAGTTTATAAGTGGACTTGTGAGGCAAGGAGGGAATCAATCGGATCAAAAGTTCGCGAGAGTCAGTTGGATTGTGAGGTCACCGGAAGAGGCGTATTGTGGAGTCGTCCATCAAGAAGAGAACCCGGAGCAGCAGTTGTGAAGAGTCATCACCGAAGCCAGGGCCTGTGAAAGGCCGCCCGAANGAGAACCCGGAGCAGCAGTTGTGAAGAGTCATCACCGAAGCCAGGGCCTGTGAAAGGCCGCCCGAAGCACCGGACCTCAACCTACCGCCGGTACACCCAGAACTACCAGTGGAGCTAAGTATTAGCGTCTTCGCTTAAAGAAACCTCCCTGATGCCTAGCGCCCCCCCCCATCCAAGACGTCGGCAACAGTTAGC
Organism: Clitarchus hookeri; assembly: GCA_002778355.1. Classification (NCBI taxonomy): domain Eukaryota; kingdom Metazoa; phylum Arthropoda; class Insecta; order Phasmatodea; family Phasmatidae; genus Clitarchus; species Clitarchus hookeri. The sequence continues at coordinate 29,886 of NQII01002179.1, forward strand.
ACGAGTAAGTTAATTTCCCCTTAAGGCCCCCAACTCGCAAGGTACCGTTTCAGAATTGTATCTTTATATATATATTGAGACAATATAACCAAGTAGTAAATTGAAACATCGAGTGACTACAGTTATTGTTTACTACCCCTATTCAACATTCAAGGCGCCCATAGTCTGCACCAGAAAAGTAACTCAGACACTATGAACCATCCTGTATCCTGCAGGTGGGGAGTAGCATCAATGTTTAATTAATTTTTAAAATGAGAATAGAAACGATAGTAATGCAGTCAGTTAAATGATAATCGCCTCTAAAACTTCATTAAATTATATTCTATTTCCTTACAAATTCAAATTTTTAATTTTTGATATCAAAGTTAAATATTGGGATATATATATATATATATATATATATATATATATATATACGATGGGAGCAATATGACGCCTCTTCTGCCACATAATAAGTTCCATTAGAAAATAGAAGTAAAAATGTCAATATTCAGTTTATAATGTCTCCACCTTTTTCCTGTACATTGATGGCATGTGGCCTACACACTCAGTTAACCTAAACGTACTTCTAAGAAGGCAATTATCCATTGCTTATCTGGGTTTCAAACCCAGAAACCTGTTACCCGAAGGTGGCGCCTTAGTAACATCACCAATAGAGATTTTCTATAAGTGTAAGTAATCCCGGTTCACTGTTATGGAGGGAAGAGCAAAACCTTATTTTCTAGTGTCCTACAGTGAATCACTGTACTGTTATAAACATTCACGATTAATGTCATTGATTTTGTTCCCACATTTAACCATTATTCCACCATTTCGCATACTTCTAACATGTAACCAACTGAATCAAGAAGGTCAGGAACACAACATTATCTGGCCACATAATAGTCCCTAGTGTCCTTGAAAATGACAACTTTTAGAACAGTATACAGCGAATAAAGTGATACTGCAATGAGCTGATTGCAATCATGTCAGATTTTTTCAACAAATAATCATATTAAAAAAATTCCGCGAGAAATGTTTTAATTAATGAATGCCCCTCCCATGTTTTAGCTCATAAGTGAGTCTGAAATAAATCTTTTAAGCCTTTGAATCTGATAGAGATATAACTTAATCCTTGTTGCGGACATTAAAACAATAGCCAAAATGAATATATGTGGTAAGAAGTGTCCTATACTAACAATTTCATTGTCCAAAACAATATATTTGTGGAACTGGAATTTATTCAGTCAACACAATAAGTCGTATTTACTTAACGCATACGCCTAAAATTAAAGAAATATTTTCTCATAGGCACTCCAGTTTTTATTTCTTATTTAAGACACTATTCTTGACACATCAATGTGCCATTCTATGCACCTTCAGAAATAAATAAGTTAGCGCAGAGTACTGAAGAATAAATGAAAATTTGTAATCGAGTAAATTTATTAGTAAATTAATAATACGATCTAACTAAAACTGGCTCGCACATACCATAATCTCTCAATTCCACGACTGGTGATTGGGAATCGTGTTTATTATGCCATGTGATATAGATTCCCCGTAACTCGCTTCAGAATACGACGATACCAAGAATTTTCAGGAAATTGTAATTGATTCCCTAAATATTGTACTCTTAAAAAAAGATATAACAGCTCAGCATTGGTATCAGTGTTACACATTTTCGGTTTGTGAACTCTTGAAGATCATTGGAACCAATTTAAGGCGTCCGTGAAACCATTATTTCACAAACCCAATATTTTCGAACACATTTTTCCTCCAGTACCAGTATTCGTTAAAGTTCTTCGAGTGTATGAGGTTCGTGGCCTGCATCAGCTTTCGTCTGGCTGGGAACAACTATTTTATACTTGTATAATGGTAACGATATCTTCCAGATCTTAATTTTCGTGGAAGACTGAAAAGGTTATATATTCCGAAGGCTCAGCAGCTGTTGGAATTCAAGTGTTAAATCTTCTTACGAAAAACACAAATGTATTACTTAGGTTCCAGAACATTTACAACACGCCTACAAAGCACAAAGGAACTGCACGCATAGTGTGAAGTATTTTCACCCGATAGATGGCACACATCTCCTTTTCTCTGACTCTTGCTCACCGACAGTTATCTCTATATAAGAATTACTACAGCGGGGCTAGAGGTTTCCAGGCGCATCACTTCCTTCATCATTTTAATGCTATTAGATTCTACCAAGGCCCCCTTTACGACCAGATACGACCTCGTCCGCGCCACAGTTATCCGTCGGACCCAGAAGTGGAGGGGACGTTACTTTGTCGTAGGATTTCGAACTGGCTCTTCCTTCTCTGTCTAGACTGATGATTTTTATACTTCCTTTATAAGGAAATGCAATCGAAAGACTAGCATTAGTCGCTGCCGTGGGTGTCTTATTCTTTACTGGAACAGGATGTCTGACGCCACGGTTTGAGTAAGAGGAGCCGGGCGGACGTAAATTGAGGATGCGATGTTAGAAGCTGAGGAGTTATGGCAGGGTCTAATGTTCCGTAAGAGTTAGAAACCATCTTGACACCTGGCAATGTTTTAGAAGCTTGTTGATCGTCTCGTGCCCACAGACAATGAAATCAACGTCAACGAAGAGATGAATTTCCAGGGATATTGAATGAATTCGCAGCATCGTCCGTATTGGTATTGAAATGATCTGTTATACTGTAAGACACCACATATTTAATTAGCTATTTCATTCTGTATTTTTCCCATAAATACCCCTTTGTCGTAGATTTCTATCGAACGCCTGTCGGTGTCATAGTCACATGTAAACATATCACATGAAACTTCTCAACAAAACAGATGTGTTTAATTTGCAGCAACATGTTAAGAAGCATAAACAAAGTGACAAAGAGCCTTGTGTTTCAGGTATTCTTTAAGGTCTCCATTACTTGCATTGCCTACTTTGAAACTCTGTAACATCCCCTCACAACCACAGAGGATACAAACACGTTAGCACGTGCAAAGGTTAGTTTACATGTTAACTTAAGTATGCCTGATCATAAAGGTTCTTTGCGATTCAACGACATCTCGAAAGTAAACATGTACCTACATACGTTGTTGTCTTTCAAATGTCTTAACTACCGCAGCGTTCCTCTTGCCGAGCAGTCGATATTCCGCTTACTCGGCTAGCGCTACTGAATATTGAGAGCAGTCATATCAAATAGTTTCCGTATTCAGCACTAATACAGGTCTTCATTTTTAAGAAACACTCAAGAGGCTCTTATTAATTACACTGAGGATATAAATATTGTGTAATGGACTGTAGCGAATTATTATCTGAAATTAATGTAAAAAGGTTTATTCCTTATTATTTGTAACCATATTTGACTATCAGGGAATATTGGTTTTTATTTTTCCTATTCATTACCAACGACAATTTTTTGCGGATTGATTGCACATCATTGTGAATGTACTATTCAACGCGAAATGATAGCATATAGCAGTTATATCCATCACGGTGCTATTCTACATGCATCCTTCATTACATTAGACATGTGTTGATGTGCTTGTCGCTGAGGTGAATATACCAATCACAGACTTACTACATATTGTTATTCTTATCTTAATCAGGTTAAGGTACAACAGAAAGTAAGTGTTATGTAAAAGGTTTGCTTGCATTGTACAATGTTAATAACTCAAATTTCAAATTTAGGTAGGCGTTCTGAATCTCGAGGGAACATAGTAGTATGTTTATATTTTTGTATTTGTGGCCATGTTTTTTTTATGTTATTGTGAATTATAAAGAGTCAGTTACACTTAATGTGTAATTTTAAGCACGATATTATTCATTTTCCACTCTATCTATTTTAATGATATCAGTGGTTGACATGGGTTACGGAAAACTTGATCCGCCGTCTTTCAGAATTCAGGAAATGAAATACTAGGTGAATCTCAAAAGACACAGCGATTTCTGAAAATGAAGTGATTCGGTATACGAAATTACATTGGAAACAGATTTCCTGACACTTCAAGGCCGTGCATATTTTTCGTTAAGATGTTTCCTTCTGGGATTTACTAGCTACCAGAGCCACTTGCATTAACATACAGCCAACAAAACTCGAATAACGTGAATTTCAGTGAAATACAAGCTTAGGAGTTAATTTCATGTTGAATTAAATTGCACTCCTTTTAACATTAATAAATGATTATGGGTGGAGGAGGTTATGTTCAGAATTCACAGGCATGTATACAGATTTCTAATCATTATCTATTTCAAGGTGGCAGCAGAAATAAACATATGCAAGTGACCAACTCAAAACTTCTAGGCCAGCTAGCCAACTCACATTACGATTGCGGTAGAAATAGCTCCAACGGTATTTTGTAACTTTAGTAAAGGTCAACCGCTTTGACTAATTTTCTTCGTTGCTTTCTTCAAAGATTTATATTGTTACAATATTATATGACCATGTAAGTGTAAAATCCTTGCAGTCTGGAAATATTTTAATTCATTAATTTTGGTTTCGGGGCAAATAGGCACCAAGTTACCCGTGTTGAGCAAGATGTCGGACTTGATGGTGACTGGCTACACAACCTTTGTTTTCAAAGCTCGCGAACAGGCGGATTAATACAAGACGCCACCTTGGAATGGAGAGACCCTTATTATGTAAACCAAATGTGAAGGTGTAGCACAGAACAAACAGGAAACATAGAGATTAAGTTCGTACCGATAATTTTTCACTGTGTCAAAAGAACTACGAGTGTCATGAATTATTTTGTTGTTTTTTGGCAGGACTTTTGTGTTTTATAAATAGGTATCTTTTAAAAAATGTTAAAATGTTTCGTATTTTACAGACAATTCTTTGAGACCTAGCAGCCAAAATTGTTTCGGTATTACTTCAAGTAAATTAAAAAAAATATTTACAGCACATTATTGGGGAATGTGTGTAACTAACGGTGAATTTAAGCTTGCTGGAATTATTTTGATTTCATATTAATAATCGATATAATTAACATTGTTACGTATTTCGTAGAACAATTACATCATAAGGTAAAAATAATTTGCTGTAAAGCTACTTGGTAACTAGTTAGCAAAGGATGGTATGTTAAACGTTGAAATATTTTGCTGTGTACTGCTGTGATCATAAATTTAATTTAGTATTGTTCTGAACACAAATAATTAATGCTACGTACTGCAAACGCTCAAAAATCAAATATTTAATCACATTTGATTTTGTTTTTGTCTTTTCTTTCAGACTTTTTAGACATCCGGAGTTCCCATATAATGAACCATTCTAAAACGAAATAGTGAAGAGATTCAAAGTTATGTGGTTACTGAAGTAAAAGAAATACGAGAAATTTCGTTTCAATAGGAAGGGATTTTATGTGCCGCACGAAAAAAAAAAAACAAGTTTATTCGAAGCAGTGAAAATACAAACGACAAACGCCCGAAGGTTTCTAGAACACAACGCTACAGTAACTAAACACAAATACACTCCATGGAGATAACAATAAATAAGTCAACTTATTTCAAGATTTGTGGCTGCGAGTATAACAAACGGAAACATCTGCGAAATTGTGTTTAATGATCTCAAAATATTATTTGTTTCATAATACAATTTCATAATTTTTGAAAACATTTTAAAAAAATTATGTTAATTGAAAAATGTCTGCCCTAAACCTACATTGTATACAATTCGGCGTGTTTGAACATCAAACAGTCTTACAAATCAATTAAAAAAAAAAACTGTACTACACAAGAACAGTTATATGCTCAACTTGATATTAATGTGAGACCAACTGTTACTAAGTTATTGGATGTTCCTAAAATTAATGTTTGAAAATTAATAAAATTTAAATACTTGTTTTTACTGTTGAAAATATTTTGGTTGTGGTTTTAGTACTGCCAATAAAGTATTTATAAAGTAATATGCAACTAAAGATTTCTATTCATACAATAAAATAAAATTTTTTTTACAGAATTATTATTTTATTATCAACCCACATGTTAAAGTCGTCTAAGATATTTCCATGATTAAACTCTATAAATGAAATAACAAGCATAATTGAATGCCTTAATATTAAGGAATAAATATTGGTTGGAATTTAGAATTTCATGTACACTGAAGAGCCAAAAAAAAAACTGGTATAGGCGTGCGTATGCAAAAAACAGACGTATGGAACCAACCAGAGTAACGCGATGCAGTCGGCAGCTAGATCAGTTACTACTCCTACAATGGCAGGTTATCAAGATTTTAGTGTGTTTGAACGTGGTGTTATAGTCGGCGCACGAGAGATGGGACATAGCATCTCCGAGGTAGCGATAACATTTGGATGTTCGCGTACGACCATTTCACGAGTGCACCGTGAAAATCGGGAATGCAGTAAAACATCACATCTTCGACATCGTTGTGGCTGGAAAAAGATCGTGAATGAACGGGACAAACGACGACTGACAAGAATCATTAAACGTGACAGACGTGCAACCCTTTCTCAAATTGGCGCAGATTTCAATGCCTCCTGCATACCTTCAGACATTAGTCGAGTCCATGCCACGTGGTCTTGCGGCACTTCTGCGTGCTCGCGGGAGCCCTACACGATATTAGGCAGGTGTACCAGTTTTTTTGGCTCTTCAGTGTAATATATCACACAGTAAACATAAATGTTTGAATTTCCAGCAAAATAATATGCATAACTATGGTTTTATATAAATTTTGATTTGTGCTGAGTTAAACAGCAATCCTAAAAGCGCGGCCCTTCACAAGTGTTTCTCTTTAACAGACATGTAAGAGAATAGTTATTTTTTGATTAAGAAATGTGAGTTTCGTCGCCGTTTACTTAGTGTGTACAATATCCAAAACAGTATGTATTTATTAAATGTAACTTATGTTTATTAAATATAATTTATTTTGCATTACGTTTGTAGGATTATCTATAATGATATTGTCCAAATAATTTTTATGTATTTTATATTTCTATGTATGTTTATAAATAGGTGATATATACCTACAAATATATTTAAAATATAAATATAATATGTTTAAATATCGATGGCGAATGCTGTAGGTTTTTCTAATTGTATGCGATTTATTCTCGCACGAATATGTTTTTTCTCAGAGAGCTCACATATTTGTTATACTTAAAATTTATATTTTATTTACATTTAAAATGTATGGAATAAGCTGGGCTACTTGAAAAAGCAGTAAAAGAAATGTTCCTCCAATTAGATACTTTGTTCACAATAAGTTCCGTAAAGTGAACTCATGAGGGAAAGTTCGTTCAATGGATGATTGTTTCGTGAATTTCTTCGCAAACAGGGAGACATACTTCTGGGCGTTGAAAATGTTGATGGGTGTGTCGCTGGTTCGAGTCCCGATCAGATGGTGCTACATCTCAGACATGGGCATGCTCACGAGTGTGCGGTACCGATGGTGATTTAAAAAGCGTCGGCTCGTATAGCTAGAGAATTAGTTGGGTGAAAAACTTATCAACCAGCAGCGGCCATGTTCCATATAACAAATGGTTGATGATCAACACTGCGTGCAATGAACTCGATGTAATAGCATGGTTATGTGATTAAAACACTATATAAATGTTGGGATAAATTGGCGCATAAAATTGTTTGAATCCCACTGATGTAATACGTCGAGAGTTAAAGGTATACTTAGTAGATACTCATGTTGCTAGTGTGGAAAGAACTCCAGTAAACTTGTAAGGAAACTGCACTAGTGAGGAATCGGTGGCTGTGAGGAGTCAGTCTTGTGAAAAATATACGTGTACAAGTTATAATAATAATTTTTTTGCTTGAAGATGGCGCAAGCCTTCAAGACCTCGCATGTAGCTGTGTATAGTGTAGACGCAATATAAAGCACTCTTGACTATAGCACACGCAAGTTGTGCCATAAAGAAGAAGACTGGTTGTAGACTGGTACACAGCTAGATGATGTCATGGAGGGGAATGGATGACTCAGTACGAAGAGGACCGGTATGCTTCGCATGTATGCGGTGAGCATGTGGTTGTCCAAACTAACCTTGTTGAAAATGTGTGTGACTATTGTCATCACAATACTCCTTCCAGCATAGTACTTCATTGCTGTTGCTGTTGCTTCAATGCCGTCACAGTTTCATCTCGTGCCTGCGGACTCATTCTCTTTTCCATCTTTCGTTAACTCCAGTTACCTGACACCAAGCTGGTGCAAGTCTGTGAAAATGCTTGCACAGCCCTTCCCATGGAAGAACATATATTTTTTATTAAACTTTGACAAGGTCACATTCCCTGCCTGTCCATGCATGCTCAAAACCTCAACTCCAGTAACCTAAATGGTATACATATTTTATTTAGAAAGTAATTGTTTCCATAATGTATTCCCTTATTGTATTAGTTTCTTTTCTCTGTTTTGAAAAAACAAAAAATGCTTACCAAGTTTTTTTACCACTACATTTTATATTAGCTTTTTCTGAATTGATGGAGTACATGACAAACAATAAAACAAGTTGTAAAATTGTTTTAAACTATACACATTCTTTATTAATCAAACTCTTTGATCACGTTTTCACATACATGCTAAGCAATATTAGTTTACATTAACAGGAAAGAAAAGTTTTTAATGTCCTTTTATTTCTGCATTTATGTTGCGACATATTTTGGCATTATTCGCACAAAGATAAGCAAGATAATTTTTAAGACACAAAGGTTTTTTTTTATGAAAAATTCCCTGCTGTTTTTGTTTATACACACCGACACACGTCATGTACCTAAAAATAGAGTTGGCAACTATAAATGTACTCACACTATGTTGCTCTGTTAGAAACGCTGTTTCTTTATATTGTTTGTTATTATCCACTGTATTGCTCCAACCCCAGCCGGAGACCCACACGCATGATTGCTTTAGCAGCCAAGGGGTTGGTAAAGTGGGAGGGCGACGCCAAAAATTATACCAGTTCCAGACCAAAGGAAGGATGAGGAGTTCTGAACCGAAGGATAGATGACCAGTACAAGAAAAAGAAATGTCTTTAATAAAAAGAAAAATATGTAAATAAAAACAAGAAATAACAAATGCAATGAAAATGGGTTTATTTCTAAGGTACACCTATTCATAATATTTTTGAAAAGAAAACAAGATAAATAAAAAATACTTGTAAAAAATAATATATAAAAAAGAATTATGCCTATATGAAAAAAAAATCTTATTGCTGGCCTTTATAAGTCTGGGATAGTAAAAAAACCTTATATAAAAATGATTACTGTACATTAGAATAATTGACAAAATATTTATTTGCCCCCGCATACATACGTTATTCCTTCTTTTAAACCCTAGTACCATTGCATGTCGCGATAGCCGGCTGGTCTAGGGCAACTGTCTGCCGATCTAAGGTTCGGCAGTATGATTCCGCCCTCCTCCAGACAATATTTTGAGCTCCAAAATAAAATGAAGCAGCTCCCCTAGCGGTTAACTCTAGAACCAACATGGCAGCTGACCGAGAGCGACATCAGCGTCCCTTGCAGAAGAAATTTGAACGGACAAGTGGAAACAAGATGGTGGGATCGAACGAAGGTAACAGGGTGACACACTCTAGCAGCTATAAACATCATTACAGGGATCGGTAGTACACCTTAGTGGTCGAAGAGAGAACTATAGCATGTGGAGCTTATGCGACAGATGCGAAGAATAGTAATTGGGAAACAAGATGGCAGGTTAAAACATGATGGCGGCTGTAAACAAGATGTAGGATGGAAACAAGGTGGCGGGCAAAAACAAGGTGGTGGAATCCAAAATAGCAGCCGGAAACATGAAGGTGGATTCAAGATGGTAGCGGATCCACAGATCCGCAGCCCCCAGCCTCTGCCCTTGGAGAAACATTATCCTACTACTAGAAGGGAAATAAATCAAAGATTAAGTAGTACCACAACATCACAGGGGTTTTGTTATTTCGAGATGTCCTCTGGTCTCTTAAATATGTTTTGCGGTAAGTATGGCTTGTCTTGTTTAACTCTTATTGGTATTATTTATTTATTTATTTGTGCCCATGTCCCATGTCCCTCTTACTGCCCAGAATTTTCTTTATAGTCGATTCCAATTTCTTTATGTCTGTTTGTAGACTCCGTTTGGCTTTTCTATTTGTTGTTTCGGGCCACAGTTTTATTTGTGCTGTTTGGTGGCTGTCTTTGTGATGTGTTTGTGCCAAGGACTTGCTGCGATATTTATAAATAATTATATTTTTTATGGTTGTGTGGACAGACATGGTGGCACAATTAGAAAACCTGTACAACCGTTAATGATTTCAAACATAAGTTAAAAATGAATATTTTGCCGGAAATGTTTCGAAAGTATTATTGTTATGGCGCTATTATTTTCTCCATTTTTGTTGTATTTGTTGTAAACGAATAATAACTTTAAAAAAAAATTCCCTGTTAGACTAATGTGATCATGATTGATTGAGTACTTTGGAAGCCCTGCTTTGGATCTACTTTTCGTGATCATTCCGCCTTGTTAGATTAACATTTTCAACAGACTCATTTTATTCATGCGTCATCCTAGTGGAACCATAGCATTTTTGAGAATGAAAATGTGTTTATGGTTTGCAAATTTATGTTATGTGCATAAGTTAAGAAATACTGATTTGACTAGCCATCAATATGCATATTACATAAGCAATACAATGCCAAGTCTCAGAACTATTTTTATTTAATTACTGCCAACTTAACTTAGAGACTACACGCCAGCATGTAATTTAACATCAATGGCTTTATAGGCAGGTTTTTTTTTCGAAGGTTGATTTCGCAAGTGCACACTTTACCGTGAATAACCAGCCCTTTATAGGCGGTAGCAGCAGTCGCACATCGCTCGATGTCGTAAAGGTGAGGCGAGCGGCCGGACATCGAGGGAGAAAGTAGTCGCTTCGCTGGTCACGCGCAGAGGAGTCGTGTGGCGGAGACATGGGTTGACTAAAGAGGAGGTACACCGATTATTCGTCTTCTGCGCACGTACCAAACTCTGACCTACCCCAAAGCGACACAACTGTCAAAGTCACGTGGTAAACAGTGATGAACGCTTTTGTTTGAATCTCGGTGTTCGAAAGTCAAGCACGTATATGTGAGTATAATACTTTTGCTGATTTGAATTAAATCAAACTTCATTACAAATTGACTAGAAGTACTGCGCAAACATATCTCTAAGCACTAGTTTCCTAATCAGTGTTCTAACCTCAAACCCTATCCACGCCGTTTTTGCTAGACTTGCTGGCAGAAAAGCAGTTCAATGTCGGGTCTCAGAGACTGGTTGTGGGCAGCCAGCGAGATCGGTGTACCTCGTCATTAGTCTATTGGGCAGATACGGCGATCGTAGAGATTACCGTCACAACTGGTTTGGAGCCCACCATTCTCCAGTGCCGGACTTCCGCCTTGGCGAACAAGNCCAGGGGACAAACTCTTTTTTTTACTTTATTTATCAAGAAAATCAAATAGGAACGTACAAATACAAAACAGTAATTAAATTAATAGAGGACACAGGACAAACAGAGCTATTTATTATTACCTTAGCCAAAATTGGTTAATTTTATTGTTTTATTGACACGTGTAAAAAGATTTGATCTATCCTTGATCTAGCAATTTAGTCTAGGAGAAGTCTAGTCTAGTAAACGAATATGTTCTAAAAGTTTTAATTTTTATTAATTCCCATTTTTGATGATATATGAAGCATTTTATGTGTATTATTGATGAAATTTAGTCTACCATAATAAAATAGGTTATTTTGTTAAATTACCAAAAAGAGGGACCGGACTCTGTAATTGCCTAGGGCCCCTGGGTCTCTTAGTCCGGTACTGCCATTCTCTCGAACATTCTGTCGTCATTTGCCTTTCTGTTTTACCTGAAACTCAGATTTGACTTTTTCCATCGCAGATTTCCCGTATCTCGGTAATCGGTCGGTTGGCCAGTCTAGATGTGATCCACAATAGTATGTGTGTGCATTTTGAGAAAATTGTCATATTTATGTTACGGGCGTACCATAAAGATAACAAAATTATCTATTTACTGAGTTCGCATTTATGGTAGAGGACCCGCTACAAATACCTAACATTATTAACTTTACCCANAAAATTATCTATTTACTGAGTTCGCATTTATGGTAGAGGACCCGCTACAAATACCTAACATTATTAACTTTACCCAAAAATAACAAATGTATATTTTGTGCATATTTTATTCAACTTATTGCGTATAATCGCGAAGGAATAACCATACAATGTTTCAACTTAAAAAAAAAATTTTTTTGTTTAAATAAGAGAATTTTTTCAAATTTACTTTTGAAATACCAGCCAAATAATTAATCGGNAAAATTATCTATTTACTGAGTTCGCATTTATGGTAGAGGACCCGCTACAAATACCTAACATTATTAACTTTACCCGAAAATAACAAATGTATATTTTGTGCATATTTTATTCAACTTATTGCGTATAATCGCGAAGGAATAACCATACAATGTTTCAACTTAAAAAAAAATTTTTTTGTTTAAATAAGAGAATTTTTTCAAATTTACTTTTGAAATACCAGCCAAATAATTAATCGGNAAAAAAAAATTTTTTTGTTTAAATAAGAGAATTTTTTCAAATTTACTTTTGAAATACCAGCCAAATAATTAATCGGGTTTAGTAAATAAACATTGAGAAAAACCTTCGACGTCTCACATGACATGTCCCTTATTCCATTAATCGCGTTACCAACTTTTGAATTGCTACCGATCAATAGCCTACATTTGTAGTATCTCCATGCTCTTCAACATATAAGATACTCTCGAAGTATAAACCTGTTGTTTAACCCCGGCCAACCTGTGGGAATTCATATGCCAGAAGGAAAATGGCCGACAAAAATTCGAAAGTACGATCAGCAGGGACAGGTAACTAAACAGTACTTAATTCCGTGTTACATTTTTTTAGGCAAGTGGTAAATGTTAAAAGTTATAAAAAAAAGCGTTTCTTAAATATCCCGGACGATTTGACAGTGACATAAAAAGCCAAAGCAGTCTACTTTTGTTTGTGCCATTGCAAGGAGCAGACTACTGTAAAATGTCTAGGCCTTGTGTTAGTACTGTCACAAGTACGGATGTATATCTTCAATAGCAAAATAAAACCACCGCACTCTCAATACCTCACTTTTCCACTTTGTTATGCTGAAGTAACAATACCATTTTTACGTTGTCGCAGGGTATACGTGGATTAGACGAATATGGCGTTTGAAGCATTCCGTTGCCATGCCCAAGGGTCAAACCTGCCAATTTTGGCCAGCTCTAAGAATAAGTGTGGTGAGCCGAGGTGGAGGAAGAGAAAACAAATGTGGCAGTTGTGGATGTAATGGGAAGACTCTGAGGAAAACCACTATCTAGCAAAATCCATGGCCGGGTCCTCCAAGAATGGAACCAGCATCACCGTGTCGAGGGACCTGCTTGATGACAACAAGGCGTTTTCTTCATAGCAAAAAAATAATAGAAACAAAACTACACTAAATTAATCACGGCATTTTTTAATCATACATAGATAGGCCTAATTAGGAAAGAAGTACGCAGTTTTCAAGGTAAATTAGGATGCAAATGAACATCTGTACATTATTTTCACCTTCTAGCAGGGTCGTATTATGGACGAGGAAAGGCTGATACTGACCGAAGCGGACAATCTCTCTGTAGTATTGCTGCTAGCCCGGAGAATGTATGAGGTGAAGTAGGGATGGAGCAGTGGTGGAATTATGATAAGAAAACGAAAGTGACTCAAGAAAACACCCCTTACATAAACAGTATCCGCTACGCTCCCTGAATGAAAATCTTCACTAAGGGAATTGGAATTGAACTTGGGACCCCAGTATTGAGAAAACAGCAAACCTCGAAGCAGTGGCTGCTGAGTCTAGAGACCATAGTTGACCTGGAAGCGAAGGACCGAAATGTTTCATTATTTATTAAGGTACGTACTTTGAACATGCCATATCCTCAGTCTAATTCTTGTGCTGATAGCACGCTAATCTAGAGATAACACCATTTCTCGTCGGTTACAAGAGACAGGGCAGAAACAGTGTTGGTCCAGCAGGCGCCATGGCTGGTAAGGCACCCACCGTGCTGCTCAACAACAACAGACATATGCCGGTAATAGGCCTGGGCACTTTCATGGTGAGTCTTCTGCTTGCCAGTAAATAGTCCTTGTTCTAGTTACTGCAAGTGTTGTACTTGTATAACTAGTGCCTCTGTCACTAGTTTCTGTCGAGCGAATGCCACCTACGGCAAATGTTTTAATTGCACAATAATTAGCTATATGAACCAGTCTGTATTATTTAAGAAGCTGAAGTATTATTTTGGTCTCTAGAATAGAATGACCTTCCGGAAATGTAGCATGTCGCATCACTAGTTAATTTCAGCGCACACAGTACTGAGATTAAAAAATATTTTCCAAATGGGACCGGTTACAAGACATTAACGAACTTACGAAATTCACGTTTTTTTAAATGCAAACTCCTGATGATGTAAAAAAAAGCATGAGAGTACAGTGATTCTTAAACCAAAATAAAGAGATGTGTAGGAAATTAAGAAATAAACCACGGCCTACCATACGCTACCCACGTAATTTAATTTAATTTTTATAAAAAAATATATATTAGGTCAGTTTGAGAAAAAGTGTTCCGTCTCACTCTGGAGCTCGAAATAAACTCTTTCTTATCTTTAAATATCTAATAGTTTAGGTTGAGTAAACATTTATTTTCACGCGTAGTGAGTTGCCTATCAAATGAAGAGAGGTAATTTGCTTCTTTTCTTTTTTGTTTTTTTTTTTGTTTTAATTTGCGAAATATGTTCCAGAACTGTGTACGATAGGAAATTTTTTAATGTTAATAATACCACTACCAGCTTTCATAACTAATTTGTAATGGTTGTTAACCAGATGGAAAGGCCTAAATGGGAAGGAACCTTATCATTAGCCAGTATGAAACCGTTATTTATGATATGATTTTCCCAAGCCGGTCGACTGCGCATTTTTCTTAGTGATATAATTTCGTAACAAAATACGCCTTAGTCTTGGATTAATAAGTGTACGATAGAGCTTTTACTCCACATTCCTTATGTCATTTTGATGGCGATAACATGTAAAAAAAGTAGAAAAAAATTAAGGTATGTTGTCAGTGGGAGTTCAGTATTAGAAATAAAAGATAACCCATTAATGAAACAAATTAATAAATTGGAGCTTATCTACACTTTCAAAGTCCGAACTGAAAATAAGCGACGTTGGCGTAATCACAACATTCTTTTACTTACTAACATTAAAAAATTATGACGCCGAAACTCAAATTATCTTTATTTTGTACATGTCTCAAAGGTTTATAGGCTGTTGAGCATCTGAATTGAAAAATGAACTCCTGGATCCCATTAATCTAAGTAAGCGGATTCTCTGTAATAAGCTGGTTAAGTTTATTGATTCTCCAATGTATTCAAAACTTCGCTTATAAAAAGGACTTAATATTGTAACATGGTGTATCATCCCCACGCCAAATGCAAAGGAACTGAACCATGGAGTGTCAGGAGG
>NQII01002179.1:45594-146608 GCA_002778355.1 Clitarchus hookeri
ATCTTTAACTACTAGTATCAGAAAACAAAAACGACTAAAGCGAAAGGAAAGCCTCCACCACGTGCTTAATTAAAAAGCAAAGAAAGGGCCACCTAGAAGCTCAAACAACCAATAGAAAAAGGGGAGGGGGGTAGTAATTACTTCTAGCGAGAGTTTCAGGGATCGCTTCGCAGTCCCAGTACTGCAGAGGGTCAAACTATGAGTGCTCAAAGTATCAATACTTCTATAATTATCGTCTACCTAATCCCACCTAAAGGGTTAGAGAGCGAGAGTGAATTCACCTTAGTCTGAAAAAAAAGGAACATACAACTTATCAACAATGAGTGTTTACTAAAAAGAGAAAACAAAACAATCTAATCTCAAAAAGGAACATCATCATCTTTAAATAAATTCAGATAAAATCTGAACAACAATTAACAACAAAAATAAAAATATAAAATTAAAATTTACCTTAGATGATTAACAATTTTTTTTTATAACTTTGTTTAAGTTCTTGGATTTCTGTTATGTTTTCAAGATTCACGTTTGACCAAAGAAATACATTAGTTCATAATTGTGTAGCTGGTATTAACACACCTCCACAATAGATATTCTACAAAATCAATGAAACCTGATTATATAAACAAATGAATAGAGACTCGTAGGTATCTTTAACGGGGCTGATTGATTCTAGGATTTACAAAAAAAAATAATAACTGTAAATAACTACAGGACTTTAATTATTTATGCAAGATCTTCGCATCAGAGGTTAGGTTAGTTCAAACGTTGAATGAGTAAGACATATGCTTAATTTATTACAAAATTGTTACTCAAATCAATTGAGAAAGCATACATCTAATTATATAAAGTATTACCACTTTCAGAATATTCGTCATTTAACATGATGAAGTAAATACGTTAATTTTTCTATGACATGCAAACATTATGCCATGGAGACAATTTTTTTTTTTAAATTTTTATAGTTTTTAAAGTAAAAAAAATCAACTTAAATTTATTTTTGAATTAAAGAAACTCTGGCATAATATTTATTCTGAGTCACCTACCATCAATTGCCGGATTATGAATCAGAAGTCAGATCTAGTTCTTTAGCATGGTTATTACTAAGAAGAGATTATAATAGAATGCATGACAATCTTCTTGGATTAGGAGAAGTAGGCTCAGAAGATCTCGTTTCTTCAATGGGTTGAGAGTCTGTGTGCCTTGATTTACCAATAGTAGAGCAATTTATTTTTCCAGAGGTCTTCCTCGGAAACTACCACTTCTTTTTCGGGAATGAACTCATAAGTTCTCGGCACTTCTACTTGGTTTGTCCCGGAAATTTACACATTAAATTCTCTGCTGTTCCTAGGTTCTCTCTCCAGTGATGTACCAATTGACTTACCGACTGACTGACTGACTGCATGCGTCGTCGCCACCCGGCGCACGACTACGTCTTCTCGGGGAATGGCGCCTCTCGGTATGGGGCTGCCACTCGTTTCCGGGAATTTACTCATAAGTTCTCAGCACTGTTCCCGTCTCACGACTGCCTACTCCCTAGTCCCCTTCGGCTCCCGTCTATGCTGAACACCTAACTCGTCTCGTGTCTGTGCTGCCGAACAACTCCCGTCTCGGCTGGTGACAATTGGCTCGGCCGGGATCCAAACCCGGCCTCGACTGACTCACCCGACTGTCGCCTCTCTGCGTGCGATATGTCTGCCTGACTGATTCTCACTCACGCTGGTCCGACGACTGGGATTCAACTCCCACTGGTCCAGCGCCTCCCGGCGGCGCGGATTCAACTGACTCTGAACAACTGATCTCCTGCCTCGGCTGCTCCTGAATTTAATACGTGTCCTGCAATATTCAAGTTAACTGTCAGCAGTTTCAAGAGACAGAAACACGGAAATCCCCCGTGTACCTCGTGCAGTTTTGTGCATGATTTTGTATCTCGTCTGCAGCTTGTGTTCTCCGACTGGGGTGGAGGGAGGGTGCAGTTACTGTGCCAGGGATTCCCATGGAGCTGGGTCTGCACTAATTCTCGACGGGACTTACCCTGGTTCCTTCGCCGAGGGCTTATCTATCAGCTATTTCTCTGGACTTGCCCTCTTTCATTCGGCTTCGGTTCTTACCCGAGTGTCCTTATGCGTCGAGACTGTCCCGAGGGTGAAACCCGGATGGTTCGTTGTCAGCTGCCTGCCCTGGACAACTATAGCAGGGTGTGGAAACAGCGCAATGCCTATCCTAGTACACGCCACACGCCACACATAGATTTGAGTAGTGACTACTGATTTGTTTCCTACCAAGAAGCTGTTTCAGGGCTACCAACAGTATGGCATAACATTATATGTGACCCTTACTGGCACTCATGTAAGATAGCAGAACTTGATAATACTCCTAACAGTATGGCATTACTTGTTATGTCACTTACTGCAGCGTATATAAGATGGCAATAGTTGGTAAGATTTTATATCACGTAATTCTATCCCACAGAAGTTTACTAAACAACATATGTTTGGACTAGCGTAATATTTCACACATCATTCGACATGGACTTATTAGCTTTTGACCCGGTGTGTCACATCCAGCTGAACCCCTGAAAAAAAAAGATATCCGCGTATGCCATACCACTCTAGATTTGATGTACGAAAAAGGGATTTTATCTTAATGACGCTATTAGGTCACTAAAAATTTGACGAATGAACTCCTGGCTGTTTATATTTTCATATTTAAAAGAAACACTATTGGTCTGCCACAGCTTAATGGTTTGAATCCGCCTCTACCAGAGTCATGTGTAACTGAGGTGGTACGTCTACTTTGCAGGCGGCGAGCGAAGTGATCGAGCCAATGATGGACGCAGCCCTGGAGGCTGGTTACAGGCACATCGACACGAGCTTCTGGCACTGCAACGAGGAGGCCATTGGCTCAGCTCTGGATAAGTGGCTGCGGTCTGGGCGTGTCACGAGGGAGGAACTGTTCATATCTACCAAGGTAGGGGTTGTAATGGCGATGCGAAAACTGGAGGCTGTCATTTCTGGTTTCGGAGGCTGTCATACAGCTGTTAAATGAAACGAGATAAACGGCAATTCATCCTAACACGAGCACATATTTGTACTTTTTTCTACGATTTTAAATAGCATCCACCGTAGTTCAAAGAATGAAATATTTCTGTCCATATTTAATTGATGGCCATTTATCTTTTTTAAAAAAATCTGGTGCTGAGAGATGGCTGCAAAGGCATGTCACTATATTTAACCTTCAGACTTGCAGGTCAAGTGCCTATCTCTGGGGGTTTATTCTAAGTTTCTCAGGTAGTCTATCGACGTATCTCGATGTCGATATCGACAGTCAACGCTCCTGCCTATCGGGCGACACCGTTTGAAACGATCGGGAGCCCTTATATGTATTGTAAACGCACTATTGTCTCGCAACTTCACTCCCTCGGCAATTCTCGGGATTTGTCGACCGCCCAATAACAACTCTTTCCCCTCCCCTGCCCAAAACTCCCATGTGTTCGGGCAGACAATGTGACAAATGCAAACACACGCTTTGCCTGTAATAATGTATGATTATATTAAAGCTATTGTTAAAAACTATGTATTTTAAGTGGTTAGTTAATGCACAAAAGTGCACATACATATATTTATGGTTAAACATTGTCCTATATAAAGCAGGTACTATTCCAGTTATCAAGGCGTAACGCGGGATATTTGTAGTGAAATTTCTTGACATCACTACTATCTCATCGTATGGGTAAACTATTGGCAGATAAAAATGGTGACACATAGAATGGTTAGTGTGTTGTACACGCAG
Organism: Clitarchus hookeri; assembly: GCA_002778355.1. NCBI lineage: Eukaryota > Metazoa > Arthropoda > Insecta > Phasmatodea > Phasmatidae > Clitarchus > Clitarchus hookeri. The sequence goes on from NQII01002179.1 coordinate 49,384, forward strand.
CTTGGCTGTTGAAAACATTACTCGTTTTAAAAGAACATTCTGTTAAACGTATAAAAACGACAGTGTAAAGATGAGACAATTCGTTAAGTTGTAGTCCCATCGAACAGCCCATTTAAATAGATTACACTGCGATGTACGTAACGAAATGTATAGAAAACTATACATATAATGTCGTTTTGTAAATACAACTACAAAGTTTGCCTAAAAAATTACATTCGGTGTAAACAACAAATATTACATAATAAAAAGTGTTACATTTTTTATTGTAGTAACGCACGAATTCCCGTTACCACTAGTGAAGCGAAGTGCTTCGTACACAAAAACTCTGTAGCTTATATTGGTATTCATAAAATGACAGAAGCTGCCCATTTAATTAGTTTGATTGTTGCACGTAGGAATAAAATTGTCTGTTCTATGATATTACGAGAAGTAAAATGATTTTGGTCAGCCGATCCCCTAACATTGTTACGTGCGTCGTAGCAGACATGCAACATAACCACTCGGCCATTTCCACGCTTACTCAATTGAAACACGATGCAGACATATAAAGTTCCGAATATGTGTAGATAGAATTAGATGTAAATGATAATGTTCCACGTGTATGATAACCTTTTGTATGTTATGTATTACGTTTATGAAGGACGGAACCATAACGGTTATGTCCGTTTTCAATAAATACGGCCACCAAGCTTCTCATACGCCATGTTGAAATTACGTTTCCGGATCGGGAACGCAGCTTTCGACAACACATTAGCTGTCGAGTTCTTTCGACAACACATTAGCTCCCGAGTGCAATCGACAAAACATTAGCTGTCGAGTGCTTTCGACAACACATTAGCTGTCAATTGCTCTCGATTGAAATTAGTAAAAGTCGGCGTGTGCTGCCTCTGCTGGCACTCACTGACAATTAATTCTATTTTACTTTAAGTTTTCAGGATCCACTGGGGATCCGGATTCCGGCTATGTGTTTCGGAGGGGGGAGGGGGAAGACGCCCAATCGCACCGCTCCCCCCACCGGAGTGATGTGCAAGCATTACTCTGGTCAAACCAGCGCCACACAAATTAAGGATATCCCGCCCCCTCTCTATTAGTATTTTCTCTTCCTACTAATAAAGAACATGGTTTCCACCCATCTGTCTCCTGTAGCATTTTCTGATCATTCTAATAATGCATGCAACAATTTTTTAAAATTATTTCCTGTCGAAAGGGCTTTTACGGTGCTTATGCCGGTTTTTTTCTTTTCTCTTCTTAGTATAGTAGTTTAGCAATAAGTACACTTAGGGAGCTTTTCATGGGCAAAATCTGGCGATGGCAGCCCAATCCCTCTCTGCCGCGATGCATGTCTTCTTGCATGATTTCCCTTCCTTGTAGGCGTATGGGGCTTAGCCCTGAGATGCATTAAACTCCCGTCCCTACTGCGGGATCACATAACACTTAGTTTTAGAGTAGGTTAAAAAAAAGAGCTGTCGATCGTTTTCACACGAGAATCGAGGAGTCATCTTTAACTTAGAATACCAAACAACGGAAACATTACTAAAATCGTTGTTTCACGATCGGGAGCTACATTTAGAAAAACTTTGAATAGAGCCGCTGGTCAAATGTCCTGCCAAAACGATCCCATTATTAAACTTGGTGCGAAGAATGTCACACCCAGAGGTGACAGGAAATATAAATGTTGTTTTACTCTCCATTGCGTGGCTTCGCAAACCTTTAATAAAAATGGCTCGTTGTATAAACGTGTCATCGCGTGTTCTACTGCCGATGATGCCCCACTGGACGCAAGTGGAATGCGATAGTCTTTTCCAGAAATAAGTAAAAGGACATAAACAAATATTTTACTAAAATAAATATAACAAATATATAACTTCTCGAACTACACCATCGGACTGTGTCAACGCCTACCAATAATGCTACAAAATTAAACAGAAACAATTACCATACTAAAAATATATTTAGTAATTAAAAAATGTATATAAATAATGTTCATATGGGAAACGCCTAAATTATTAGGACAATCATTTTAGGGAAGTAGGAATATATCTTAATAATCGATACTGTTATCCCTGTAACACGTCTTAAGGCTGAACTCGTCAACAATGCAAACTTATTAAAATAATAAACATCTTATCATCATTAAGTTCAAATATTCAAGTGAGTATTCTGCCGGAATTTAGGGTAAATAGGATAAAAAAGCAAGACCAGTTTTGTTATTATAATCGGTGGATCTCGTTCAAAGTTATAAGGCATTCTTGAGCATGAGGTAAAGTTTTTCACTGAGAAATACCAAGGATGCATTAAATTTAGGGATGCAGCATTTTGCCTTTAGTAGTTTTGCCTACAGGGGTTTTTATAACAGGCGTTTTGCTTAGCAGTCGTTTAGCCTACAAGGATAGCCTAGAAATTAAAAAACTTCCTTATATTGCTGATGGGAATTTCGCCTACAGGTGTTGTTCCAACAGTTGTTTAGTCTTAAAAACATTTTGCCTGCAAATTTTCCATCTTCCTGTCATTTACAGGCGAGTAATTAGCCTATAGGAATTTCACCTAATAAGCATTTTGTATAACAGGCGTTTTGCCTAACAGCCAATTAGCCTAAAGGGCTTTATGTCTAAAAGCATTTCGCCTACATATTAGACAGAACTATTTTGGACAAAATTATGTATGCGCTTTAATTCGGGACTATTGGCATAATACCAATAGGCATTAAAATTTGCTCGTGAATGGTAATTATATGGATATCGATGATTTCGGGAAGTTTCGACACAGAATCATTATTTTGCAGGCATTAAACAACCCGTGGGACAGCCCCATGATAATAAAGGAGAGTTTCGACAGGGTCAAGTGCAGAAAGCAACTCTAAAACAAATCTGTATCTGTCCAGATCAAACAAATCCTACACCTAGTATAAAAGATTATGCCAACCATGTTTGTCGGCGAATTTACTGCGATCTTATGACACTCCTTCATATACTCCAAGTGCTAAAGCTATTTGTCGTGAACTAGAGTCCCTTACCTTCCTCATAAATTATCTTTAACAAATGGAGGCTGTCATGCTTAAATGTGGTAAATTTTAAATAAATGAATCCAATTTAAATATAGAGCAGTAAAATAAAGAAACAATTAAAGGAAGATCTTCAGGCACCAAGAAGCGGCAATAACAAACCTAGCCAAATACAAAACGATTTTATAAATCGTTTTTCTAGCCCACTACAAAGGATATCTTAGAACTGTCATACTATATAGTGACAAATCACTCATAATTATCAACATATTCCTAATCCAAGCTGGTCGATGCGAAAGTATAATCCTGTCTCTGCAACATCACGAGCTGTTGGCGCTCAACGCCAAATTCCTGCTCTCAAATAATTTCCTCCCTTTTTTTCCTACTTTCTGAAGGGACGAAAGGCTTATGCTGTCACCTTTCTGTTTGCGTACCTGTGTTTCTGTGTATGCTCATATGAATCTCGTTCAAATTCATGCACCAAATTTGACCCCAAAATCTGTACACTGATTGTGTTATACGTATGCCATATATCTAGTACTATCTTGCGGATTATTCCCTTTGCTGATTCATTTTTTATCACGCAATTTTCAGTATCTGAGTATTTAAGTTCCTTGTTAGTATTATTTGTAATTGCGTGAAGATAGGATTTAAAAACAAATAAGATGTATCGGTGACTTATTGCATATTTGCTCCGAATCTGTGGCGATTTTACACAACTCACTTCGGCACCGAAACTCCCTGGATCACACAAAATTAATGTCAGACAAAAAATAATCTGAAACCAATTATGTAGAGAAAAGTTATATATTTTTAAACCCGACAAACAATGGTATTTACTTTTGCCACTTGGGTGCGAAGCAGCTTCCATCACTACGAAGTTATCTCGGGTTACTTCTAATTGTGAATACTAAAGATAATTCAACAACAAGCACACCACACTAATGATTATGAGGAACAGAACAACTAACGCCGACACAGCCAACACTTAGTAGACAAAAAAATACAAGACCAAACCAACAAACAGATTAACACTCGGAGGGGAAAATTAAATACACAAGCTGGAGAACTTAAGAGTTCACAAAAATTCAGCAAGATCAGAAGACAGCAAAAAACCAACTACAAAGTAAAACCGTACCACGCGAAGGTCAGAGAGAAGTAAATTTCACAGAGGAAACTAATGATCAAGGAATAATTGTAGACTCTTGACGCTACGCCACTGTGGAAGACAGGGTGACTTATAGCGCCGTAGTTACGTCCTCCAGGCATAGACTATATGATGCCTGAAGGTTAAGGGGTTTGCAATAATGTAGTCGGTTGCTGTTTCATTTTGAAGGACGAATATATTGTCTGGAGTTTAAACAAGAACTACATACATCAACACTTCCGAGGTGTGGTACTCTAATAATTTTGGCTACTCGGATTAACTGCGGACGACTTCGTGATGGAGGGGGTCTTCTCTGGACGGCGATTGTATACTTAGCTCTGGCTGCTGTTGGCGCTGGTAGTCTGTCAGCTGGGGATGAGCTCCGGTGAGTTGGGTGGCCTTTGGAAAAAGGCCTGCGTCTGTAGTCGTCTCCCCGGGACTGCGATTCGGACTCGTGCTCACATCTTCTCGCAATTCCTTCACGCAACTCTTCCCTCGGCGCGGTGATAATGAACTGTCCCTGCCTTCTCTCGTAAAGGGGTTTATATGCACGCCAGCCTCCCTCCTTAAGTTTCGGCACGTGTATCTATTATTGGGGGAGGGGGGAGGTGGTGGCAAGCAGAACAATGCCTTTCAAAACATGTGCCCTGGTTCCTGAAGGTTGGGGGGGCGGGGAATGTAGCACTTTGCTCCTAGCTTGCTCTGCCAGCTACTTATCGGTGTGTTTCCACATTGTCCTGTGTTTAGCTAAGGGGGGAGGGGTTTTTTCTCGGCACCATTATCCAGCTCGTCAGCTGTTTCTCCCGCGGTGCGTGTTTTCTGAATTTAGGCGAACTGCGTTTCTATATCTCGTGAAACCTCTGCGATCAACAGATCTCACGGGCTTGCTAGAGGCGTAGGAGGGTGGGAGGGTGGCAGGGAAGGCCTAAGCCGCAGTACACGTGTAACTGCGATCCGCCACCTGCCTCGTGGCACGTATAGACTGAGAGGCGCTCGCAAAGGGTGTCGCCGAGGTTTCTATTCCAAAAGACGTCACACGTCACTATTAACCTCACTTCGCGTCCATACGTACTTTACATTTCTATGACGGATGTCTTGCAGGCGATAATTATGAACAGCCATGTATAGTACGGAAAACAGGCGTAAGAGAAGTTAAAACCATTTAGGAAAAAACACGCAACATGTGCGAATGAACGACTGACTCCCAAGCTAGCGAATAGCCAGGGCCATCTCCTACAGCAAAGAGGCAGGAGTTATGCATGCCAGTATCAGATATAAGTTATCGAGAAACTAAAGTGGTAATTGTCACTTAATACTCTGATACTATTCACGGCTAAAATTACTCTATATCCCCAGCAAAGCATTGCATGTGCTTTAGATACTACTGGGAGAATTTCACGAAATGCCAGAATGATTACTAATACTTCTATGTTAAAACCAACTAAGGGAAATAAATATCAACGCATTGCAAAGCTTTTATTTATTTTTAATAACTGCTGCATTTTTTAAACATCTTTAACATTCCACACATCCAAAAGCATGGATCATATTTATCAAAAATTTGCAAACTTTTGTAATGTTAAGTCGGGATTTCGTTAAAAGTCAGGGGCTAATTCCAAGTAAAATAAAATAATGTTGAAACACAATATTTATAAATTAATTACGCTTCCCATAATATAACAGACTGCAGTTACAACAAACACTTTTTATGCTAAATTATAATTTTTAATTCAGGTATTGAAGCATTTCCTGTCAAACAGAAAGAGGCACTACAAAAATATTAATGACATTTAATAGCCATGTGTGTGCATAATATAAAATCACAGACCTGAAATAGAAAGCAAATCATGAAATCACAGTAAATGTCACTATAGATAATCCATGTCATTCTTAACAGTATCAAATAGTAACTGTTTGACACGAAGCCATAAATAAACACGTTTAAGACCTACGAGTACCACCAACAGCTATAATAGGAAAAGCATTCATTAGGCAGGCTCTTGCCTAGTTACAACAAAGAAGGATAGGGGTAATATAAGATTCCTATAAGAATTCAGGTGTCTTAATTATTCTAGCATATCAGATATAGTCTATTCTTGGTTTCTTCGCCATTTTTAAATAAAACCTTTGAAAAATCACCCCACGTATGACGTGTTTAGTTATTTTCTAAATATGCGATGTGTCAACAGTTTTACACCCCTGTTAACATAAAAGTATATTATTTTTGGTTAAACTGAAGTTTTACCGCATATTCAATATTAAATTATAATATTTAATTTACAATAAATATTATTAAAAACACTGAGAAAACACGTATGTTGGAAGCGCCTAGTAAGAAATAGTTCTCATGCAAAATATTATTACAACTGAGTGCGCCTCAATTAGGTGCGTTGTCCTTTGGTGTGATTTTCTACATTTAGTTAAGCATTGGTTGCATGAGGTGGATGAATATCCTGGAAGTAGAACTTTAGTAGGGATTCAGAAAGGTGTGAAGTAACCGTGAATTGATTATAGTCGTACTTTACTGTACACAGATAACATATGACAAATTTTAAGAAGTTAAAAAACATTTCACTAGTTTCATTACGCTTAGTGAATTCTGTGCTCTATTAAAGAATATAGACATAAATTAGCTTTCATTACAGATCGGCCAAGCGGTAGTCAATACCGCAGAATGTTTGCGTGCCAATACTCTATTATAAATAAATCTAGAACTTTGCAGATATTGACTACATGACTTAGGTGGCATTCAGTAGTCTGGTATGCAGACTTCGCGGTTATTGTAACGAACACGCCTGAAGAACATGTAAACATTTTAGAAAGATTATTTCGAAAATAGGAGAGTGTTACACTTAAGTTATAGCGAATGTTGTTTTGCTGTAAAATAATATTTTGGGACATCATTCGCACCCCATGCTCATTGTAGCAACAAAGGCAAAAAAAAAAAAAACAAATCTTAAAGAGGGAAATGCTTCCTTCATTAAATTCGAAGCAAATATATTCCTTCCTTCAGCTCACTTCATACTCAAGGAAATTCGTTAACATCATTCGTAATTAGTATATACACTCATTACAGTTTGGGAATAAAACAACAATTTTGAATTATTTCAAACCAGTTTGAGTTTCAGCAGATGAAATAAAAAATTAGGACAGTAAAAATTGCAATATGGAAGCTATTTAAGTATGCAATGCATCTTAATTTGAAGAAGGGCGCACTTCTACAACACATTTTAAGTGGAGGAAGACCCGTTATAGCACTTGCATCAAAACATTTTTTTTGAAAGTAGCGTAACAGATTGGCTACCGAATGAGTGTTAAGAATATCAAGTGCGTATTTTTTATTCGTTTCAGTCAGCTCTTGTACGTATGGAAATGTGCTGAAGAATCCGACAGTGTCTTCTTAAGTATTTAAGCTCCCTAGACAAAAAAAAGTCACTTTCAGATTTAAGACGGTTGTAATTTCAGCCTTCTTCAGATTGCTTTTAAAGATAATCGGCCTACAAATAACCAGGCGGGATGCTACGTATTGCATAGAAGAGGTGGAATAGTGCAGTGGATGTCTCGATTGATGTGTGGAAAATGGGACACGAATCAAATCTTAATGAGTGACAAACGGTAGTTATTGAATTTGGATGAGACAAAGGCAATAGTGTGAATGAAGAAGCCGAAATTGCAAGTGTATCTTTGCGTGCGATAATTACGGCAATTCCAGTCTTTAGGGAAATTCTCACCAAACTGTGTTCGAAATACAACACCAACGGAAAAAAAAAATTGCCGGCAGATCCTGCGCAATAAATTTATAAAATTACAATCTGCAGGAAATTGCATGTCATGAGCATTTTTAGCATAGTGGTACACAAAAAGATTTTGCTCATTTATGATCACGAAATTGGCCAATTAAAGGGCGCAAGTGTTTGAATTTTCATGGATGAAACCTTTTATACAGTCAGATGAACCTCGTTTCTGCCTGAATGGGAACGATGCAGGCATCGTGTTCATCTTGGGTTTTAAGAAGCCTTCATGAAGACTACGTGAAAGGGCAAGGCGTGATTCAGGCTGGAAGTGGTTCTCTGATGTTCCTGATCTGTTTTATTTACGTACCAATGGGTCCTTTGGTTGACGTGACGGGAAATTTGAGCTACAATGGCTACATTTACCTACTGAACAAAAGGGTTTGCCATTTACTCACCATTGTCTCAAAGAACATATAACATTTCTAGCCGGTTATTCAAAGGTGAATACTATCGTGTTAACAGGGCTGTAAATATGACTGATTGGTATTATGGAAATTGAGAAGTATTTAATGACATGCAAAATCCCTTTATAATAACCCCCTTTAAAATCTGCGTGACCACCTGGAATGAGTAAAACGCCAGGGAAGACATCAAAAACCTGGCCGAACTGCGCAATTATTCGATGCAATTGTAGCTGGGCACTAACGTTGCAGGGGCCGCGGTGGTGTAGTGGTTAGACTACTCGCCTCCCATCTAGGCGAACCGGGTTCGATTCCCTGCGGGTTTGCTCCCGGATTTTCGCATGTGAGAATCGTGCCGGACGATGCCGCTGGTCTGTGGGTTTTCTCGGGGATCACCCGTTTCCCGTTTTACTCTTTCATTCCGGAGCAGCTCCATACTCATCTCACTTCATTCTCATCGGTTCTCAAGTCCTCGACGTTAAGAACCACCCAAGCCTCTACACTCCACTGACGTCGCCTAGGTGCGTACACTAGTTCAGTCCACGCCTGACTGATTCAATGCCCTAACACATTCCTAAAGTTCAAAGCATTTCGTTCAATAGTAAAATGACCTAAAAATTACCCATGGATTCATTGAAAGAAAACTCACATATCGCGGCTTTCAGCTACTATAAAAATGGCGTCCTCGAATCTGCGTCTACGTTTGTATGGCAAAAACCATACTGCTAATGCAAAACATGCCCTTGTTAGTGGCATAAAAACTTAAATTGTGATTATCAGTGACGGCTTAATATATGGAAGTATCTCTTAAAACACTGCAGTTTTTACCTATTACTAGGGATAAAAGCCATCCAAACCTCCCAGGTTATATTAAACTACGTCATAAGACTCCTAACTGACAAAACCATGAGACAAACTGGAAAGAAAGCCATAGTAAATATTTATAGGCAATTTACGGTTACTTCCAACTTTTCTGAAGCCCTTTTAACATTCTACTTCCAGGATATTCCTCCGCCTCATGCAAACAAAGCTTAAGCGGATAGTATCCATTTCATTTTCGATTTTTCTTACAAATCTTCGTAATAAAAATTTATGACTAGACATAAAAAATTCAAAGCAAGATAGGACATAGAGGACTACTTAACGATTTTTTTTTATTTGTATGGTTTCAATCATAATTGTATTTTTCAATGGGGGTTTGGCATTATTAAATAATAAGGCAATATTTGATTACGGACACAGATGTTAAACTAACCATGTAGGAAAATAAGTTGGATTTCGAAATAACTGTTAAGATAATGCCTATGCCTTGACTAGCTTGGTTTTTAAATAATGACTCCGAAAATTAAGTTATGAAGGAAAATACGTAAATCCAAGATGGCAAGGACACCTCCCTCTTATCTAAGTCTAGAAAATTACACCAAAGGGACAAAGGACCGCAATCGTGTAAACTCAGTGTAATAAAATTTTTTATAAGAATTATTTACTACTAGGCATCACCAACACCCCTGTTTTATCTGTTTTTATTCGTATTGATTATAAATTATATGTAATAATTTAAAGATAAAATATTATTACAATTTAAACTTAACCAAAAATAGTGTACTTTTATTTCAACAAAAGTAAAAAACTCTCGTAATACATTAAATATTTCGGAAACAACCAATCACGTCGTACATGGCGTGTTTTTTCAAAGNGGGGGTTTCAAAGGTTTGATTCAAAAAGCGTGAAGAAGCAGTGAATAGACTATACACGTGGTTTCCCAGGACTTACAACCTCCCAATACTCGTAGATGAGACTGCAATACTATACGACCATAAATCTGAGAATGGCAGGTGTTTTACAGTTGCCGATCTGCTCAAACCGAGCCGAGTGTGTGGAAGAATGCTTGAACAAGTCTCTGGAAGCCCTCCAGCTCAGCTACCTCGACCTATATATGATAGAATCCCCGGTTGGTGGCATGGTGGTCGACTTCAAAACGGGGCAGACATTCTTGGACATGACCACTGACATCGTAAGTGTATGGAAGGTAAGGTATTTTAATAATATTTGTCAAATTGACCTTAAAATTTTCTTGGTTAAATAAAGGAATATTATTTTGGTAAACTATATTGCTTCTAATTATTTATAATATTAGACATTATGTCAAGTGGCTTATATTTTAATGTAATAAAAATTCTGGTGCAGAGGTTAACTGGAAATTCATACGTACTTCTATAATTGCCTATGAAGGCTTGGTGTAGTTTTCAGAGCAATTGTAAAATATGTGCTAGTTTATCGTATATTATTAACTAGCAACGAATTAATTTCATTCAGGCGTTACAAAACACATTTAATTGTGCAATTTTGTTACATTTGGTTTAAAAATTGGGCTACTTAAAATCTCTCTTGCCACTCTTCAATTAGATTATTGTAAACTGATTCCTTATCTTCCTTTCACAGCCTGCCAGCTCACGATCTCTTCGCCACCAGGCCCCTGTATCTGACCAGTAAGTCCACAGGCAGCACTCCAGCAATCACCGGGAGTGACTCATTTGGAACAGTTTTATGTGCACTTGTAAAAGGTCAGCAGTGCCACTCTCTGAGCACTAATTAGTTTCCTTTTGTGCCACGAAAGTTCAGCTTGATGGTGCCACATAACTGCACCATAAGATATAATGGCCTCGAAGACAGCATTGTATAGTACAAAGGCTACTATAATTTAGTCCCCAGCTGGTAATCCCAGTATTTTGAGCTTTTGGAACACTACTACTGCCTTTCGTGACACATATTCACTATGTTTCAGGAAACTCATCTTATTGTCCATGATGACTCCAAGATACCTGAACTCTTGCACATATTTAATAGGGCCAGATATATCGGAACACGAAACATGGGGCGCAGGGCAGAAGCATAAAGACAGTTACCAGCATCACGCCAGATGCATAGTTTCACCATGCTGGGACGCGAGTCAGTCTGTCAAGTCAGTCAGTCACCAGTCAGTCAGTTACAATAATGCACCAAGAAGGTGGAGTCGAGTGGTGAGCTCTAACGAGGAGCACCATGTCGAGCTAGTGGAATTAGCCCAGTGCAACCCTGTGCCGAGGGCCGGGGTGGGGGCCCGCCAAGGGCTACCTCGCCGGGACGTGGTAGGGAAGTAAGCAGTCAGTTACTACCCTACGCCGAGAATGGAGCGAGTGGTGAGCTTCAACGAGAAGTGCCACATCGAGAGGAAGCCAGCTGAGTGCAACACTCCATCAACAGCCAGACAGAGGGCCTATAACAGGGCCATCCCACTCACCAGACCTCAACTGCCGAAATAAAAACGCAAAAAGTTCACATAAGTAACAACGGCGTCACCTAGGGACGTTTCCTGTCTCCTAATGCCCCCACAGCGTCGGAATCGTTAGCCAGAACATTGTAACCAGCCCCTCAGGCCTTGAACTCGCAGGGCGTTTAAGTATGAGCAAATTCTCGGCTCAAGGTGATGGGAAAGTATGTATAAAGTCACGCAACAGTGTCGGGAATGCGTGAATGAATTCCCGTTAAATAAACCGATTCAAAGCTAAGAAGTCGTAATAAAGTAATTTTGTGATATACCCTCAACCTACAAGGCACCCTATAGTCTGTGCCACTGAACATTAACTGAGGACCATATGAAACATCCTGTACACCACAGGTGGGGAGTAGCATCAAAATAAGCCTTTGAAAAATGTCACTGCCCCTGCCTGCATACATTTTAAAAAGAGCACACTGCCTATGTCATGCACCCGTTAAAGTCGTCAATGACGGAGAGTAAAAAGTTTCATGTCTTAACGTTGAATTAAAAGCATTAGGTAAATATTTGTGAATACCGAAATTATTCGTTTTGCTTTCTGTTTTCTTGATGCATTAAGTGTAAGAATTGGGAAATTTTTAAAATATTAACTTTTATGATAATTTAACTGTCTCTCTTAACCGAAGCCTGAATGAAGTGATAAGGCCTACGGCCACATTAGCTGTTCATATGATGAAAGAATGCACAGTATCTATAATAGTAAATATTATGCAGGGCTTTCAAAAGTACTCAGTTTATCGTGAACAGTCCATAGTGTTAAGAATTTTGTACTTCGTAACTTGTCCACACACAATTACAAGTTAGCCAGAGGTTAGTTACTCTTTGTCAAATGTAAAGTATTAAATAGGGGAGGAAGACCATGCACCTTGTATGCCAAACTACAACCACAGAATAGCTAAGTATAGAGAAGTAAAATAGTGAGGCGATTACTTTTGATGTGAATGTATTCTTTCGCTGATTGGCCACGCAAGGCTCTGGAACGAGCTTTGTGGTTGCGGAACGTTTTCTATTGGCCATGCTGCCTGTTGTGAAGTAATTTACACGGCGCAGATTGGCCAACGGCACTCCGGCATGTCGCTGGCCAGTGCATTCATTTTCCTGGTGTGTGAAGCTGCATTTCACTGTATAAGCAGTTGTCGTCTGTATTTGTAAGTATTCTGTGCTACAACCATGTGTTGTTTAACGCACAGTGCTTGTGTTGTTTCTCTTAGGCGATGGAAGATCAGGTGGACGCAGGAAAGACGCGTTCAATAGGCCTGTGCAACTTAAACGCCAGACAAATAAAGCGCATAGTGAAGGAGTCACGGATCCCGCCAGCCGTGCTGCAGGTGGAGTTGCACGTTTACTTCCAGCAGAAGGAGCTAACAGGTTTCTGCAAGGCGCTCGATATAGCTGTGTGCGCGATCGCTCCCCTTGGCTCACCTGATCTGCCTCTGCTGATGAAGATGTTGGGAAGGGACACGTCGGGGTGAGTTTGTTGAACGCACTAACGAACACATTATCAGTGCTAGGATGAGGTTACGTGGAAGTTCTCTAACGACTTCAGCAGAGTGGGAATGGTCGTGAAATTGCTTTTACCAGACAGGTAAGAAAAAAATCCTTCGTTTGAGGTTAGCCATATTCCGTTATAAAATTTAGCCAGGACAGTCAGGGCACTCCTTTCACCGCACTGCTTCCACGCTTTGGGCAACCTAGGTTACAAGTATTCTAGACAAGTCGTTATAGAATTCTCTATGATCGACGTTCACCGAGGCTCAGATGGTTTCAAATACTAAGTACCATGTTAGATGACCACTGTAGGCAGCTATCTGTTTTCAAAAATTTTTACGGAACGATCCCTGTTGCACACACAATGACCACGAAAGAATACCTTCAAGCTCAAAAAAATCTGAAAATTCTCAATCATCGACAAATTCAAGTATCATATTTATGGGACCACGGATAGTTCTTTTTAACTTCATAGGTGTAAATAGATATTCATAAAAATCATAAAAGGACAAGACACGCCTCTTATTTTCAGAGACATGTTTATTGGGGAATGCTGTAGACTTTATCTGAATTACGTTTCTTTGTTCAGGAATTTTGGTTCCAAGCCAATAAGAGAAAGCAACATTACAAAATCTAAATTCCCCACATTCCTCCACTTATTTTGGCCTGATCCTTTTAAGCGCCAACTTGCCGGTGCTTAATCAGCATTTTTCGATGATATTACACTATTATAAAAGAGAGCTTTGCGAACATCTCACCAAGTTGACAGAGGTAATGGCATGACAGTTTAGTGATTACTTCCGATAAATTTGCCTGTTATTTAGCGGCGTGTAGAGTTTCCATAGTCCACAATAGCACTGAATAACAATGATTATTATTTATATTACCTGTCGATGACATACAAATGGCAAATCAAGGATAATTGCAAAGAACAGCGCTGACGTTAGCCTGGAATATATGAAGAAATTCGTACAGAAAAATTACATTCAGAACAATCGGTCAGTATTGAACTCTCGATCCACGGAAATATACACTGGAGAGGCAAAAAGAACTGGTATAGGCGTGCGTATGCAAGTAACAGAGGTATGGAATCAATCAGATTAGCGCGAGGTGGTCGGCAGCTTCTATATGAGACAACAAACGTCTGCAAAGCTGTAAGATCGGTTACTGCTGCTACAATGGCAGGTTATCAAGATTTAAGTGAGTTTGAACGTGGTGTTATAGTCGGCGCACGAGAGATGGGACATAGCATCTCCGAGATAGCTATAAAATTTGGATTTTCGCGTACGACCATTTCACGAGTGCACCGTGAATATCGGGAATCCGGTAAAACATCAAACCTTTGACATCGCTGCGACAAACGATGACTGACGAGAATCATTAAACGCGACAGGCGTGCAACCCTTTCTCAAATTGGCGCAGATTTCAATGCTGGGGCATCAATAGGTGCCAGTGTGCGAACTATTCAACGGACCATCATTGATATGGGCTTTCGGAGCTGAAGGCCCACTCGTGTACCGTTGTTGACTGCACGACACAAAGCTTTACGCCTCACCTAGGCCCGCCAACACCGCCATTGGACTGTTGATGACTGGAAACACGTTGCCTGGTCTGACGAGTCTCGTTTCCAATTGTATCGGGCGGATGGACGTGTACGGGTATGTAGACATCCTTATGAATCCATGGACCGTACATGTCAACAGAGGACTGTTAAAGTTGGTGGAGGCTCTGTCATGGTATGGGGCGTGTGCAGTTGGCGGGAAATGGGACCCCTGATACCTCTAGATACGACTCTGACAGGTGACAGATACGTAAGCATCCTGTCTGATCACCTGCGCCCATTCATGTCCATTGTGCATTACGACGGACGTGGACAATTCCAACAGGACAATGGGACACCCCACACGTCGAGAGTTGCTACCGAGTGGCTCCAGGAACACTCTGCTGACTTGATACACTTCCATTGACCACCTAAATCACCAGACATGAACATAATTGAGCATATCTGTGATGCCTTACAACATGCTGTTCAGAAGAGATCTCCACCGCCTCGCACTCCTATGGATTTGTGGACTACCCTGCAGGATTCATGGTGCGAAATGCCTCCTGAATACCTTCTGACATTAGTCGAGTCCATGCCACGTCGTCTTGCGGCACTTATGCGTGCCCCCGGGCGCCCTACATGATATTAGGCAGGTGTACCAGTTTTTTTGGCTCTTCAGTGTACTTACGTAACTTCCGCACTGCGAACACACGCCTGGTTTCTACAGTGCAGTGCGTGTGCATAAAATGACAGGGAGGGAGCACTGCACGAAAATTCTACTAGAAATGTTTGAATGACACTTGTGCCCGTAGATACACCCGAATGGGGCTTGCAAATGTTGGAAAGGGCGTTCGGAACTGGTACTGAAACATGTGATACATCGGCAAATACAAAAACACTTAGCGCAGGCAGTAAGTACACAGTTTCGAAGTATAGAGATGTCTACAGCGATAATAATATTAGCATCTGGATTTATTTGTCGAAGGACGTAAAGTGGGTGGATCAACTTGGCGAAGAGCCTCTGGTGTCGGCCGTTCGGTCACCATTTAGTTCATTCTATACTTCTTTGATATTTGTGAAGGGGGGGGGGGAGATAATGCGGCAAAGAATTCCCAAAAGGTTTTATTTAGACATTGTTGTTTACCTTTCTACCACAGTCATTCTCAATTTTAAGTTTTCACCCATTTTTTAAATTTAATTTTTTTAATTCGGGAGCCCAAGTTCCCGATTAGGCCTACAGGTAATGCTGGTAAATTTTCTATATCGTATGCCCTCTCTTCTTCCTTCAAGTATTGCGTCGCTGCTCAACATAAAAGAAGGAATTGATGTACGTGGTGTATAGACATTATCAAAGTAACAATGACGAGCTTTTCTTGAAATATAAGTGGAAAAATTAATTCGTTGTAAAGGTAGCTCTCGTGAGAATCTCATACTAGCTATNGAACTGTGTGTTAATTTATATGTTGTTAAATTAATCTTCACTAAATAACTGTAACATCTCTAATAAAGTAATTTAATTGAGTCAGTATTGATCACAACGAACAGGATGCTGGTGTGTTCACAGGATCCCTGCGCTGAGCGCTCTGAGTGATCCAGTGGTGTTGAGCATAGCCAAGAAACACAACAAGACCGCGGCACAAGTGCTCTTGAGGCATATCGTGCAGAGGGGCATCCATGCTATTCCCAAGAGCATGCACCCTTGTCGTATAAAGGAAAACTTCCAGGTGCGTGACACATAGCGCTGGCATTTTATTTGTCAGTTAATAACTACTATACCGCAACAATCTGTCAAAAATAAAAATAATAAAAAAACTTCTAGAAACATACAGGGAACTGCATATGCCATGTGAGGGGGAGATAAACTCTAGCATAAGAAAATTAGTAAATTTTTAAATCGTTTTATTTTCCCTGGTTGATTTTACATATCTATAATATTTTCCACTGTAATACATCTTCAACCTATATCGTCATTCAAAATTAAATAACGAGTCCTTTTATAACTAGCTTCCAGAATTTTGTGTTTTATTTTTAACTTATAAATAATAAGTGGACATATCGGATTTCTTCCCATATTATTAGACAACTGTATAGTCAAAATTTAAAGTAATCAAACTGGAAACAGTAGTTACGTATGAAGTTTGAGAGATTTTTTTTTTAACTACAACAATTTAAACGCACTGACCTTTTCATCGTAGTTTTAACGGCGTGTTTCAAACATAAAAAACAAGGACTTGAATTTTTTTTTACCAAACGTTAAATAACAAAAACGAAGAAATAGTTTAATATCTGGAAAAGCGTTTTTATAGGCATATGTAAGCTAGGAATGTTTTTAAATATAGTACAGAAATATATAAAGTATAATAAACATTTCAAATAGAAAGGACAAGTTAGCATAGTTCTATTAATTTTGCACATATTTACCAACGTTTCGTTTAATTAATTTATTTCGTTTTATTTTTCTAAGGTGCTTTCTCAAATTCAAACTTCTCTTGCCGCTTCTATCCTATATTTCTGTCCCCTTCCCGCATGTTTGCTTACAGTGTAGGCTGTAGGTGCCGGAACAGTGAGATTAAGTAGTTTTCTGGATTGATATGGTGAAAACTTGAATTTTCTTACGTATCTCATACCCCTTCCACTTTCAACCACTGCTGCGTATTGGTACGAGACCAACTTGCTGGTGAAATTGTGGCAACTATACAAATAATAGTACACTGATGTCATCATGAGGATATGCAACTACTGAATATTATTTGTTGTGTTTCGGTTACCTGACTGATTGTGTCCCGAAGTCATTTTTCGTAGTTCCTGAAAACGAATAAACAGTAATTTTATTTTTTGATTAGTCTGGTATGTTGATGATGCAGTGGCACATTATGATGTAGTGATGACACCACATGATGTACTGATGATGATGATATACTGGAACATGCCAGAGTTATAATTTGCATAATTCCCCTTAAAACACGTACATAAAATCACTGTGACGTAACATTTTTAACATGCTCTTTGTTATATCGTTAACTAGAGTCTCGAAGTCGCCAGTTATATTCTTTTCTAATAATTACAGTGATTTCGATTGTTTTTTCCGCAGATTTTCGACTTTGAACTGGATGACGATGATCTGAACAGACTGTACGTGCTCGACAAGGGAAGAGAAGCTCGGATGTACAACAACAGTGTTTGTGCTGAGTGAGTTACTAACTACAAATAGCAACTAACAGAATCTAAGCCATGCGACTAATTTGATGTGCATTTATTGTACTCGTGAGAAACTTGAGGTTGGTAAATGGTTGCAGGATTAGTCAGTTCAGTGAGCTCTGAAAACTTTGCCTCTTAAATCGCCCGCCTGGTTGTAGGAATTTTGCACGTCTGAGGCCTAAAAGCGGGGGAGCGCTAGGGGCGACAGAGACATGCGCAGCAAATCTCTCATCGCCTCTACACGCAAAGCACTGAACTGGCGTGCAGTCTTGCCGCCGATAACGCGCCTCTATGAGACTTTCAGCTGAGGCCCAGCCATTTTATGACGTAATAATAGAAATAAATGTTTGATGCGCGTCCCTTTTCCTTTTTCAGTGTGTTGTGCCGGAATGCACATACTTGAAAATGACCGTGAAAATATCCGTTTGAGCCATGTTCGCTATCACAGATACATGCTTTAGAGAGAAAGGGAGGAACTGAAAAACGTTTACAGGCGTGTAACGCTTCTTAAATGCAATTCGTAAGCAAATCTCACTCAGACACGTTGGACGGCTGAAGCTCTGCACACAGTTCGGGGGCCTACCCAGCTGGCCACCTTAAGGAAGATAGATTTAAAAAAAATAGTGGAATTTCCAGTTTTTGAACCAAAAATAGTGGAATTTCTTCTAACTCGCATGACTGCATAACTGTAACCGTAATGGAGTAACTTTATTTATTTACAAGTTGGAATAAGTAGGAATTAATTATTTATTAGTTTCTGGGAATGATTCTAGAAGAGATAGTAGTGAAATAAATAAAATCGTATTAATTTCTAAAATATAATTAATGTTCTTTTCCTTAACAGTAAAATTTTAAAAAAAAGTTATCTCAGAGCTAAGTACTGCAAAAAATATTTAAATATAAAAACTCTCCGCCGTAATTAGATCTATTGGAAAACAGAGGTGATGATTGCCTTTATTTTTTTCTTGTCCAATTATAGCGAATCACGGTACCGTTACGAAAGGGACGCTGTGGTGTAGTGGCCAGACCACTCGCCTCCCGCCAAGGCGAATCGGGTTCGATTCCCGGCGGTGCCGCCCCCGGACCCACGCATGTGGGAATCGTGCCGGAAGATGCCACTGGTCGGCGGGCCTTCTCGGAGATCTCCCGTTTCCCCCGCCTTCACTCCCCGAAGTACCATTACAAACATTAACTATTAATGACGTTGCTTTTGTTCCCACATTTTACAATTTGCCGTTCAGCATGCTCCTAGCATATCGCAGACTAAATCTGAGAATTCAGGGACACAAAATTTTCTGACCACATGTTGGTCCATGATGTCCTTGTAAACAGTAAACAATGAATAATGTGGCACTGTAACGAGCAGAAGGGAATTCTGTCGGAAAATTTCAACAAATAATTATGTACAAAATAATTTTCCGTGAAGAATTCTTAAACTAATGTACGTCCCTTCAAATCGTAGCGCATATGTATGTGACTGAAGTAGAGTTTTTGAGTCTTTCAATGTGATGAAAGCGAAAATGTAACCGTTGATTGTGACATTAAAAGAATGTTCATAATGAATTAAAATGCTAAGATGTAACTTACAACAACCATATTTATCATCCAAAGCCATGTATTTTTTGGCATGGAATTTGTTCATCTAACACAAGTAGTCGTATTAATTTGACATATAAACTTAAAGTAATAGAAAATTTCTCCTACTGACACTCCAGTCACCAAATTTTTACATATGGTACTAATCTTGCCATATAAATGTGCCACTCTATGCTACTTCAGAAATATAAAAAGTTGTATTGAATACTGAAGACTAGAAATTTGTAACCGTACAGGAAATTATATTCGAAACAGATTTACCGGCACTGTATCATAGTGTTTTTTTTTTCACTAAGAGGTTGATTCCTGAGTTTTACTAACACACACCAATTGTATTAACGTAAGATCAACAAAAATTCTAAGAACGTTAATTTGTAATGATACAACTACTTGGGAGTTAATTTAATGTTTAATTAAACTCTACGTCTTTTAACACTGATTAATAACTGTAGTGATAAAGAAGGTGAAGTCCTAAAATCATAGGCATGTATACAGCTTTCTATTCCCTCACAACTAAGGCACACTCTGCCGAAGGTAAAGGGCAGACCCCATAACGAACATGCTACTTAGAACTTCAGTTGAAACAGATAATATATCGTTCACTCAGTCAATTTAAATACGAGTTTCATTTATTATTTTTTAATTATTTGGTAAGACTATGTGTGCTATAAATAGGTATATTTTGTAAACAGTAAAAATATTTTGCATTTTAGAAACACTTCTTTCGGCACTAGTTACCAAAATTATTTATGTAGTACTTCAAGTATATTACATCTAATTTTACAACATATTATTATGAAATTTGTAAAACTAAAGTTGAATTTTAACTCGCAAGAACTCTTTTGAATTCAAGTTAATAATAAATATGGAGAAACATACATATTTTTGTGTGTTTCGTAGAACAATGTGTTGTAAATATACTATATTTAATTTATAGTATTACAAGGAATTTTTTTCGCAGCTGGTTTACTAAAAATAGTTTTTTATTACTTCCAAAAATATGTTTGTGTATTTTTGTAATCGTATACACTCATTTGCAAAAAAAAAACAGTATCACCCGGAAGGTGCTATCGCAGGCGCACTAAGTGGGAACAAGCACAGTACATGGTAGTATGTTCACAGAAAACTTCAAAATTATGTACCCCGCCAAGCGTGTATTGAAGGAGATCAACACTTGCAGAATGCACTTTGTAAGGAGTTGGACCACCCGTAACGCGGAGACAGGTGGCGATACGGGCGTATTTTATTTTCTCCTGAAGAAGATCCTGACACAGCTGAAGCACCTGACCCTCCAAATCAGTCCCAGTTGCCGCTGGTTGAAGTTGTCGTCCAATCTGCTCCCAAACGCTTTCGATGGGAGAGAGGTCTGGAGACCTTGCTGGCCAAGGAAGCATGTTGACATCCACGAAGGCACCTCAGAGATAGCCGTGCTGTGTGAGGCCAGGCATTACCCTGCTGGAAAAATGGGGCTGTCAAGCTGCATCAAGAAGGGCTAGTAGAATTCCGTGGGCCTATCGCCACGCCATCAGGATTCCTTCGATCACCACCAGTGGGGTGCGGGAATCATAGGAAATTGTACCCCACACCATAACATCTCTCGTTGGTGGGTGTGACGCTCTACAATGAAGTGCGGATCACGGCTCTGGCCAGGACGTCGCCGAACTTGAATTCGGCGGTCGTTTTTATCCAAACAGAACCGTGATTTGTCGCCGAACACCACTCGTCACCAATCCGCAAGTTGCCATACTGCTCGTTCCTGGCAGAAGGTCACACGTGCTCGGCGATGCTTAGGTCATGATGGTAGACGTCTTAAGGGATGCCGCGACGACAGATTGTGCTCTGGTCGCAGTCTGGGTATGGTACTGGTGGACATAGGGCGTATTCCTAGCTGCCATGACGTGTCCCTGAATGGTGCACGGCAACGCCCGTGGAGTGCTTACAGTCTTGTCACGCGATAAAACGATTCTCCGTTCTGGTAGTCCGCCGGGGTCGAGCCGAGCCTTCTCTATGGGTGTGTGCGACCTCCTGTTCCCACTGCGTCCAGCGCAGACTGTCAGTGCAGGCAGAACGGTTCAAATGGCGAGCAATGCGCCGGAACGTACATCCTGCCTCTCGGAGGCCGACGATGCAGCCCCTCTCAAACTCATCCCGGTGAACAAAGGCTCGTAGAATACGCCATCAGGGTATGCTGCGTGTTCACTGAACTTGACTCTGTCTCTCGCATTGCTCACATTGTTACTAATGTCTTATACGGTGTCTAGCAGCTATGAATGATGCAGGGACATGTATGCCCCCTAGTGGCATATCCGCGCAAGTAAACTGTATTAAACGCAAATTGAACACTTGTCAAGCCATGACGATACTGTGTGGCAACCTTCGTTGAACTCTCGTGATTTTTTTTTGCAATTGAGTGTAATTCTTTTATAAATTAACTTTACACAAATAATTAATGCCAGGTGTTACAAATGATTAAATATAAAAAAAACTATGTGACGTTTAGTTTTGTTTTTGGTCTTCTTTTCTTTCAGAATTTTGAGTCATCCGGAGTACCCATTCCATGATCCCTACTAAAACGAAATGAGTGAAGATATTCTTAACTATGCGGTTACTGAATTTAAAGCAATACGGGGACTTTTAGTATTAATGTAAATTGTTTTATGTGCCATGTGAAAAAAAATAATTAGTTGTTTCGACTTAGTGAAACTGCAAACAATTGCCGGAAGATAAAATAATTCTGGAAATTACGATCACCCTAACAGTTATTAAATACGAAAAGACTCCACGGGCATAACAATTTCCACATTTAAAGATTTGTGAGTGTGAGTATTTTAAACTGAAACATGTACAAATTTGTGTATGATCTCAAAATATTATATATTTCTTAATAAATTTGCTATACTTTGTTTTAAAAATATGTAAAAAATGTTTTAAAAAAAAAAATTGTTGTTGTAAACCTACATTGTGGAACAATTTTGTTTGTCTATATATCATACAGCCTCATAAATCATACAAATCTTACTGCAGTTGAAAAATAAACATTTAACATTAAACACATTATGTACTCACCTTGACGCAAATTTGGACTACTGTTACAAAGTTATTGTATGTGCTTAACATCAATGTTAGAAAATTAACACAATTAAGTACTTGTTTTTATCATTAACAAAATTTTGCTTTTTTATTTTCCTTTCTTTGTGGTTTCAGTACTATCAGGAAACCGTTTTTAAAGTAATATGCAATTCACGATTTCTGTTAATACAATACATAAAATCATATTTTTTTCAAAATTTACATTAACCCAGAGGTTAAACAGGGCTAATATATTTGCACGATTAAACTCACAACATGAAATAACAAGCATAATCGAATGCCATAACATAAAAAAAAATAAACATTGGTTAAAAAGTCGTTTACTCGATGCAAAACCTAAATTCAAGAACTGCCGAGTTTAAACTGAAGTTAAGGAATGTTCTTTCTGAGTGAGTAAATTTAAATATCGCTGCTATGCCTGCGTAGAACAAGGACACAAGAAAGCAGACTTGTAAATCCGTCGCCATTTTGAAATTTCCCATTTTTCTCTCAAAATGTCAAGTTTTTCAATCAAAATTTCCTATTTCCCCTCAAAATCAACTCTTTTCCCGCTTAAATCTGATTTTTTTATTAATAATTTCCGTTTTTTTCCCTCAATATTTCTTAGTTTTCTTTGAAAAAATACCTATACGCCAAAATTGCAATAGCGAGCCCCCGAAAGGCAATTTTAGAGTCATTTGAAATATTTGTGGCTCGCTTAATACTTGTAGGCCACCACCCCTTCACCGCACCCCTAGAAAAGCTCACACCTCACCCCCTTCCCAACCACACCCCTGGCAATTATAATAAAAAATAAATTTCAAAAATAATTTAAAATCGAAGAACATAAAACATTGCCCTAGCATTCGCTCATCTCACCACCCTCACGTCACTCCTCACCCCGCTCCAACCCCTGGCAATTACTACTAAAAGTCACAAAAAGTATTCTAAAAATCAGGGAACATATAACATTAAACCCCATTCCTTTGCTCGCCCAACCAATCATCTCCCTCCCCCCTCCAAACACCCCCACCACAGAAGGGACTCCTAACCATCACGAAAAACATCGACCACCCCCTTCCCGCTGCCAACACCTCTTTCCACACTGCTCTAGCGTGTCAGGCAGCTAGCTGGCTTACCTGGTCAGATCAATCGTAAGACGATCATATATCTTGGAATAGATAAATTTATAAATAATTAAAAAACGATTTTATTTAAATTTATTTTATTTAAGGTCAAAGTTTTAATATTTTTTTAAAAATAAATGTTTAATACCTTTTTTTTTAATATTTGAAATTTTTTTTTTTAAATTTTGGGAATTTTTGGGTTTGATATTAAAAGTCACTGGGGTCAAGATCAAGGTAACCTAGATACAATATGGCGGACAATATGGCTGACAATATGGCGGACAATATGGCGGACAATATGGCTGACAGAACCAAGATGGCTGATGGTTATGTCTGACTCCGGACCCTGGACCCCTTGTATCGATTTTGCATACCCTATGACTATAAAACCAACGTGGCCGTGGCGACCATGTTGAGGGCTCTGCCCTCGAAAACGATCCCCCCAAATTTGTCCGATGGATAGAAAATTGCCTTTCGGGAAATCGCTTTTGCAGCTGGAGGAACGGTGATTTTTTTTTTTTTTTAGTGAAAGGGGAAATTTGAGGGAGAAGTGAGATTTTGGGGGATTAAGCCGACAGACCGGAATGACAAAGCATTAACAGCTCCGAGCTCCGATCCCAGATCCCGATGCGCCAAAATAGGCATAACCATTTTACTTATATATATATATATATATATATATATATATATACGTGCAAATAAGCAGAAAATAACAAAACGATAAAATTTGTGAAAGTTTTGGTTTGCAGATGGTAAAAGCAAATAAACACAAAGATGTGAGTTAGAAAATATTACGAAAGCATTTTACCAACAAAAATATTCAAAAACCTTACCATTGGTTTATTATTAAAATTCTTTACTTCAAATTTAAAAACTTCTTTATAAACAAAAATCAGAGAACTATGTGATTTATATGGTTTACACAATGTAACGTTTTATTTAAACAAAAAAAAAGTGTATTTGTTACAAGCTTTGTGGAATGTTCAAAGTATTTAATATTGATTTAACATATTTAATTAATTAATGCTTATTAAAAAATTGAAAATCATATTATTTAAGTGAAAGCCAAAAAGATTTATAGCTATACAGTATTTTAGTAGAGAGAAGAAATTTTGTGAAATTCCGTTGTACAAAATTGACTATTTCCTCACTGGTTGGCTAAATAATTTTGGAAATTGATGTAAACTACAAGCCAACCCTAGACCTTGTTAAGAGGTAAAACTTATATTAAATTTAATTTTCTAATTTTATTAACAGTTTAATTTTTACTAAATAATTAATTTTAAGGGTTCCATAATAAAATTTAATGACGTCAACGAGTTTGTATGGTTGAAATATGGCCGCCGTTCAAGCGGAATGATACAGCAGAAACAAAACATTATTCAAGATGGCGGATGTCCAGCCGTAGCTGCAGCTCGTGTCCTGCGCTCGAACTCCACTGCTATTTCATTTTGAACCTTAAAATCGACTATAAGGTAAGGTCCAACCCTGTACTTCATGCGAAATAAAATACGTTTTTGTGTCACAGACTTTGGATTCTTTGGAGTAACTCAAATATTTTCCATAAAAATATAAAAAAATATCATCTGAGAAATGTTTGTTGGTAGAATAATATTTGTTTTACTGTGGTCCCGAAACGTTAGTATCAATGCTGGAATATTATATCTCTGTACAAGGTTTTTGGTTTGCAGCTGTGATTTCGATAATCTTATAATATGGTCAATAACCTTAGCGCATTTTCCGGTCTTCGTTGATCTTCGTAGCAACTTCATCGATGAGTATTACAATGGCTACGCAGTGAAGCTAAACTATGTTTCTTCTCGAGCGGTGGTAGCACACTGTATGGGATTGTTTTCGGGAGGACGAGATTTCGTTTCCTGGTGTCGCCATACTAATTTCCGCTTGTTGTGGTTTTCCAAAATTGCTCCAGGCGAAGTATGGAACGGGTCCTTATTGTAGGTCGTGGTTGCTTCCTTCCCCGATCCTTAGTGAGCCATCACGAGTCTGTAATGAACACCGCTGTGGACACGTCGAACCACAACCATCCGTCTATAGGTTGTTCAAGATTAATTGGGTATTTCGAAAGCCCTACTTAGGATCTATTTTTCATTTCATTTGGTGTCACATTGCTATTGTCCAATCACACTTATTTCCAACTTTTCTGAAGCCCTGCTCAAGCTCTACTTTCAGGATATTCCTCCGCCTCATGCTCACAAAGCTTAACCTAGTCTAGAAAATTACACCAAACGGACAGCGCACCGAATTCATGCTCACTCAGTGTAATAATATTTCGCAAAAGAACTATTTCTTACCAGGCATTACCAACACATCTTCTAACTGTTTTTATTCATACTAATTATGAATGAAATATTCCTATTTATTGGTTATACATATATATACGTATATATGATATATATATAACATTTCAATTTAACAAAAGAAATATAATTTTATGTCAACACAAATATACAACACTTGTGATACATGGCATGGCTAGGAAACAACCAAACACGTCATATGTGGGGTGATTTTTCAAAGGTTTGATTAAAAAACTGTGAAGAAACCGCGAATAGACTATATATGTAAAATTTTCATTGCCATGGGCCTGATCACTTTATTCATTTGTCATCCAAGTGATAACGTGGAACTTTTAGGAATGTAAATGTGTTACTAATATGCATATTCATAATCTAACATGTATGAATCTGGGGCCGCGGTGGTGCAGAGGCTAGGGCGCTCGCCTCCCACCAAGGCGAACCGGGTTCGGTTCCCAGCGGGGTCATTCCTGTTTTTAGCCCTTGGAAAATGTCGCTGGTCAGTGAGTTTTCTCGGGGATCTCCCGTTTCTCCCGCCCTTGCATTCCATCACTGCTCCATATCCATCTCGATTCGCACTCATCGGCTCTCAAGACCACGATGCTAAGAGCCGCCCAAATCTACCCACTCCAATCCACCCTTTCTTTACTGAGATGGTAATGGTATTATCATATGTGTCAGTTTGAGATGGCGATTTCCACAGCATTATCGGTGATATGCTGAATGACAGTGCGAGCGGTGCTGGGTTTGGGTCCCTGGTAAGACATTGTGTTAAAATAACTTGTTGACATTTGTACGAATCAAGATTTTACGTTAAATTTCTCGTATATACGTTAAAAAAAAATTATGATGAATGTTATTTTTCAGATTATTTTGTTTCTTGTGAAGTTATTATTCATATAATTCCAGGAAAACGTAAAACATTATTTAAATCTACATTTTGTTAAGCTCACAGACAGTCCAAGTGTCTAGAATCATTTTCTGTGTTTTGAAATTTCTAGTGGTTTTATAACACAGTATACAATAATGTAAATATGATATAAACACAAAATCACTTGAAAAAAATACGTGCAGCTACTTCTTAGCACAATTATGAAAATTCGTATTTTAAATCTTGCGCTAAGACATTTTCTATATATAATTTAAGCACAGTATTTAATTGCAGCTGAACAGCATCATAGCAACGAAGCTATTTATTTCAAATACGACACTTCGTTCGCCTGCCATTGTGGTTTCTCTTCTGGCTGCCTTTACTTTGAATTTCACTGAAACACAAAAGGATTTCCATGACATTTCCCTGTTGTGTTCGAGTCCCTTTAATCTTTATTTCGAACCGTAGCCAAACATATTAATAACGTGCAAATTTGAAATGTCTATTACAGAATTGATTGTTCTAAAATTTCCACAATTCCTTCAAATATGTTGCAAATTACTTTACCATTTTTTGGAACCATCTTCGTGCTACTTTTTGACATTGTGATACAAAAATAAAAAAAGTTACACACGCTGGACTCGAATTCGGGAGGACCCGGGCTCAATTCCCGGTCCTGGCCATCCTGATATCAGTTTTCCGAGGTTTTCCGAGATCACTCCAGGCTAATGCTGGGATGTTTCCTCACTACAGGTAATGGCCTATTCCTTCCCCGCTCCTCCTTCTCTGAGCAACTTGATCCTTCTGAAATGACCTCGCGGTCGACGAGACGTCAAGCCCATCCTTTCTACCTACAAAAGCATACAAAAAATATATAGAAAAATGTTTTCAGCACTTGAGTGATTTTAACGCTCGGCCAAATAAACAACGACAGGTTAAACCTGATATTTATTTATTTTCCAACATTTTGCTTGGCCGCCACTTTACTTTCGACTTGCTTGTTACTTCCTGTTGATAGTTAATTAATGGCTTATATTTTTTAAATCTTTAAAAACAAATGTGTTCTGCTGCGGTATTTAAAGGCAAAAATAAAACTACTTATAGGAAAACAATTAAAATGTGGGCAGTTAACGGTAGAGTGAACACTCCGTATTGCCATGCTCAAAAGTACCTTTCAGCGTGTTTATAACATCTCCCCAATAGTTAATATAAAAATTGCCGTATGACTCAGTGTACGAACTTTATTGCTTTCAAACGTTAACGTCTGAAGCCACACTAAGATATAATTTTTCGTTTAACGGCACCTCGGGACATTTATTTCAGTACGACATCTGCTAATAGTGTTTCGCCTGATTGTCGTAGCAATTCAATTTTAGTTTTTCGTTCCCACGTCTTCTCCAGCGCAGCCAACCTCTGTAGCATAGGTGGCTGGACAGCCAGCATACGGAGCGAATGTTTCAGGGTTCAAATTTCGTACAAGGCGTGAGTTTTCGCGAACGTCTTACTTTTAAAACAATATTTAATTTACACTGTAGTTCATGGTCCTCTTAGCTTTTGGGGATGCAGTGAAGGAGCTGATAAGCAATAAATAATAAGATTGTTTTCACCAATAACACCTGCATCTACAACTACAAGTAAGACATTTATTGTGAACGCGCATTCCCGTTACTGAAGACAACGTTCGCCTCCGATCGAATTATCGACGCAGTTTATTTCAAGCGAGGCGTATCTTTAAATACTCGAGTCAATATTTTTCGTCCTTCAGCCTCCCAGACGCGAATCTAAAGAGCTCGTGGGGCTTATCTTATCTCCACGTTGATACAAACAGACACGCGTCTGCACCTGTCTTCGGCACCAGGGGCCGTCTTCTTTGAAACGTCTGTTTTCTGTGACACGCAAGTCAAGGAGCTCGGCGTGGGGTCACTATACGGTGAAGCATGGCTTCGCTTTACCATAGAGCACATATATGCATGCGTTCTACGAAGCCAACGATGCAATCGAACATTAAAGTTTTTTATATATTTTATACGTATGTATAGATAATAACTGTATAAATAGTATAAGCGTATATCAAGTACAAGATGTATGCACATCTATTATAAGGGACTTAAAACAGGCAACGCCTAAGCTAAACTTATCTGTGTTGTAAGGACGTGGTTGCTTTGAAATATCAAGTGCGGTCGGTACTGTGAACCAGGACAATTCCCTCTTTTCGCTAGCTTTTATATGATATATATATATATATATATATATATGTAATGGATTATATCGTTGTCAGACAGAAGTATTACCTATTTATATTGTATATATACATTGTTATATACAGTTTGTGTATATATAGTCTATATAACACTACACTAAATATAGTATATAAACTGGTACACCTGCCTAATATCGTGTAGGGCCCCCGCGATCACGCAGAAGTGCCGCAAGACGACGTGGCATGTACTCGAATAATGTCTGAAGGTATGCAGGAGGCATTGAAATCTGCGCCAATTTGAGAAAGGGTTGCACGTCTGTCACGTTTAATGATTCTCGTCAGTTGTCGCTTGTCCCGTTCGTTCGCGATCTTTTTCCGGCCGCAGCGATGTCGTAGATGTGATGTTTTACCTGATTCCCGATATCCACGGTACACTCGTGAAATGGTCGTACGCGTAAATCCAAATTTTATCGCTACCTCGGAGATGATATGTCCTATCTCAGGTGCGCCGACTATAACACCACGTTCAAACTCACTTAAATCTTGATAACCTGCCGTTGTAGCNTCTGCGCCAATTTGAGAAAGGGTTGCACGTCTGTCACGTTTAATGATTCTCGTCAGTTGTCGCTTGTCCCGTTCGCTCGCGATCTTTTTCCGGCCGCAGCGATGTCGTAGATGTGATGTTTTACCTGATTCCCGATATCCACGGTACACTCGTGAAATGGTCGTACGCGAAAATCCAAATTTTATCGCTACCTCGGAGATGCTATGTCCTATCTCAGGTGCGCCGACTATAACACCACGTTCAAACTCACTTAAATCTTGATAACCTGCCGTTGTAGCAGCAGTAACCGATCTAGCTGCCGACCGCATCGCGTTACTCTGATTGGTTCCATACTTCTGTTATTTGCATACGCACGCCTATACCAGTTTTTTTGGCTCTCCAGTGTATCTATGCACGTGAACAGCCGCGCTGGCGGCATCTCTGGTCGCGCGGCGTAGGTAATCGGGTACAGGGGCCTCGGCTAGAAACAGCGGTGGGGTCCAGACATAATGGGATTGATTTCTGTGGAGGGCTTAGGGAGTTACTAGGGAGTATGAAAATACGGAGTATCCCAGAGGAAAACGTTCAGATTTAGACCTGTGCAGTGCCTTATTTCTTAGTATATCCAGGGCTCCCGGAAATATGGTATTAAGGCTCCCGCCTACCTGTCGCTTTAAGTCACACAGAGTTAGAAATTCACGTTTTTTTTTCTGGTGCATCCAATGTGCTGATCTACGAAAACAACACACACTTCAGATGAGGGCTGTTCAGTGCTTTCAAGACGCCACGCATGTCAGAAACGCCATCTTAGAGTACTCTAAAATTGAAAGAAAAAAACAGCTTTTTCAAAGAACTTTATCTCAAGATATACACGTCAGATTCGTATGACACTGTTCTGCATTGAACCTCCTTACAATAATAGGGACATCGCTAAAAGACCTGCAGGTAGACGCAGTGCGACGAGAACACCGCACGTCAAGCATTGCGCTTAGGGGCGATGGTGTACTTGATGCGCGAGGCAGTGTAGCCCTTATCGCTGCAGCGCCTCTCGGTCTCAAACGCGGGAAACGGCTCCAGGTAGGCGGGGTCCTTAAGTTAAACTTTAGAATTTAGCCAAATTTAGCATTTCTTACTCATCGTTTTACTTCCCTTCTTTGGACCTCTCTTTTCACACGACTCTTTAAATTCACTCCTGCGGACTCTTTTATAATTACGTCCTTTATTTCATGCAGGTATAAGGGGCCTTTGGCTGTAGGTCCTCGGTGGTATTTCCAACCTCTTAATCATAGTCAGTCCGTTCTAGGATGATCCCTGGTTCTGCGAAAGACAACAGCGTCTCCGGTGATCTCGTTTTGAGAAAAACAATTCAGTGTTAAACCATGCATGCAAATGAGAAGTGACAGTCGCGGAGCGATGATCTCGGAGAAAATTCGCTCGGGATGTCTGGAGGGGAAAAAAACACGTTTACCAAGATGCGGAAGTCGTTACGAAGTTACGAAAGTAGTTGACTTGATTCCACGGCTATACAGGTGACCAAAACCGACCACGTCAACTTTCCAACTTCGGAAACCAAGGAAAATAGTAGCTCGACTTGTCATAAGAAGCAGCAAACTATACGAAACAAAATTACGTGTATTTTCTGAGATTATTTCACAATTTATCCTCTCCTAGCCAACTGAAAAAAAAAGAGATGGTACACGTGGTCATATTTAAAACACACAGAAAATCAGTTCATGTAATAAGTAAATTGAAAAACATTTAATTTATATTAGAAATGTATTATATATATATATATATATATATCTTATTTATTAATTGACATTGTGCCGTGAAAAATTTGCTAGTGCCAAAAATTGTATAGTAAAATTTTGAAAGTGTTTCTAAGTATTTAAGGTTAATTTTTGTAAGTATTTTATTGTGTTCTTTAATAAAACCTTTATTAATGGTATTTAATGTCTTACTTTGGTCACTTTATCGTTTTCCTACTTACATAAATTATTTGCATACGTAATAAAATTTTGTTTTAGTCACGCCAAAGAAGTATAACTTCTAATGCGCGTACATGAGTACACGCACCCATGTTTTTTTTTAATGCGACAATTGTGGTTTAGTTTATTACCTTACCCTACATTACGGAAATTATATCAGTACTATTAACGCATAATTATGGAGCAATTAACATAATACGAAGTATATAACATAAATTCGTTCTCGCCTTTTTTAATGGCAACCAAGTAACACCTAGTGACGAATTGGCACCAGAATATGCACAGAATCGTAAAATGAAATGCTTCGATAATGAGACATTGTAAGTAACTACCCTGACTCTTCAATTATGAGACGAAAACTTACAATTTATGTTTAAGAAGTGACGTAGGCTGTTAATGAGTAGTGACGTCACAAGGACTAATGCCACTACCGTACATCTGCCAACGTCTGTGATATGTTCTTGATGTTCATGTCTGAGAGTCGTGATGTTAGTCACGTGATTTTGAAAAAAACACTGAAGTAAACAAACATTTTCAAAGCCAAATGTGAATTTCTTTCTCTGCACTGAACACAAATTATTAAAAATTTAACTGAAATGTCTAATGTGTTGCAGTTTTCAGCTAACCTGAGGAAACATCTCAACGTAGGGTAATTCTGTAAATAATCAATCCTTGTTGTTTTTTTTTAATCTCTTTAAATAATTAATATCCATATATTATTTTTATTTTTGCACGCCCGTAACTTACGTTGTCTACGTGTATTCGTATTTGCACCAATTATTTTACTTCATAACATTTTTCTCTGTAATGCTTCACGTTTTTTTTGTATAAAGATGTTTTACTTTCTAAGGATTATAGTCATGCTCCAGTTCGTGACATTATTTGGGGACGCTGAAAATTATCCCATTTGAAAAGGCCCCTTTCCAGATTTCGCACTCTTCCTATGTTATCATGATAGGTGTCCTATCACGTTTTTTTGGTGGTTGCTGAGCTTTAATCAAATCCTGAAAGAGACCCTTTCCGGATTTCTATTGCCCAAAAATAAGGAAGAGTGCGAAAGCTGGAAAGGGGCCCTATCAGGATACTTTCTGCAACATGTTCAGATGAAAGTTCTGGAAAGGAGCCCTTTCAGGATATTACGTCGCTAGTAAGTGCGTTATAAAAACCTGAATAGTATCCTTTTTTGAAAGGGGTCCTATCAGGAGTTTCCTGTAAAGCTGAAGTGACAGAAAAGGGCTACCCTTTAAGGATCCGCATATCTTGCGCTTTGCGTTAAGAAAGTGGAAAATATCCTGCAATTGTAAGGGAATCCTGAAAGGGGCCTTATCAGGATGTTTCAGAATGTGCTTGGGCAAATGAATTTGGAATTGTATCCTATGTGAAATGTACTCTTTACAAGGAAAAGTTATTGTGTTAGAATCTAGAGCGCAGCACTCTCCTTGTGCCCTTCCATTTACAATGTAAATTACCGCTTGGAGCAGCACCATCGCATCTATAAACTAGTAATTTCGCAGAAAGTATCGAGAAAAGTCACAAAAAAAAACTATATTTGTAGAGCGCAGAGTATTTAATTTATTAAAAATTATTTCGCATAAATGTCTTAATTTATAGTTTTTAGTTTTCCTTGCTGCATGTAATTAAAATTGTATGGTACTTTCATGTTTACATGTTTAAATATTATAAACAATAAATGTGCTAAAAAATGGAAAAAACCTGCTAAAAAAACACTGTTTCAAATTATAATGAAATTTTCAGTAGTATTAAATTGCCAAAATCACGGTAGAGACCATAACACTAATTTTTTCACAATGGCATTATTCCTCTGTAATTTAGAAAGAATAAGTGTTATGATAACGGCTTTGCATGTGCGTAGCAGTATTTTTCTTCTTCATAAAACCACTGTTACAAATAACGGACTTAGCCTGTTGTATTATGATTCCAAATGAGAAGTGTGCCATTGGCATGACGTTAGCCGTATTCTCGCAGTTGAATGGGCCGAGAGCTGGTAGTAAATATTTACAACGGAACGTTTACATTCATGAGGGAGCGGGAATATATGTACATGCTTAAAAATCTTGTTACTACAGCGACATTGTCAGCTACTGACATCGAATCTACGTGATTTGTTGTCTTATTTATGTGCAGCAGAGGCAGACATTACTAGGCATATTACTAGCAATTTCGTTTGTTAACGTGGCAAATAAACATTTTTACCGAAAAATATTGTTAAAGTACTTCACAAGCATGTTTATTGTTTATTTATTTTTTGGTTTAATTAACTAAAATGTTGACTTACTTACATTGTGAAAATAACAAATCCATATAGAATCTTTTTTGAAGCTAGGATATTTATATCACAGCCTGGTAAGTATACGTAACTCAAAGATTGTGAGTTTCATTTTATTAAAATGATACTCTGGCTTGTATGGGTATTTTATCAAGTAAATCTCAGGGAAAATAAGTTGTATATACACAATCATTTACTTCGCTAGGAAACAATCTGCGAATTATTTGCACATTACCTATAGTCTACATGAAAGAAAAGCATTACTTCATTGTCGAACAAGCCTCTAACTATGAATTCCGGACAATATTACAAACCACCTTAATTATTTAACTCAAAACAATGTGTGCATGAACTATAATCTCTTTATAATGTAAACGGTAGCCTTGCAGTGTAACGGACTCATTCAGAGCCGTGGGATTGTACCTACAGTACTCCAAGATCAATTGCTTTTTTTTCAAGTTTATTCCAGATCTGCACCAAATCAATTAATATGTGCACAACCCTCACTGTAATTAGACAAATTTTAGTCGCAGTAACATCCTACATAACGTTACCAGAGCTGCCGTAATAACAGAGTTCATTTTCTTTCCAGATTTTCGTTTCACATCAACTTGAAGCCGTAATGTATATATATGCAATGCTTTGAATGTTATTTTTTTTCTCCGATTAAGATACGCACGTATATAACTTGTCCTGGCTAGAACATATTTGAATTTAAAATGGGATAAGATATTATCTCGTAACGTTTAAAAGCAAATCCTAATCTCAGAATATTTCAATATTATCAGTACTTATTTCCTTTACCTATGAATATTTTCAACGTGCATATTTTGCCAGAATAAACAGACTATCTTTTTGTAGCAGAAGTAACAAAAAACACAAGAACGATAGGATTACATTATTTTATTTTAAGTACAGCGTGCATTCTGTGATGTATTTATCACAAAGGAAACTTTTAAAGTCATTCTAACAATTATTTTGGTAGCTGAGTGGCACGATTTTCATATAAGCCCAATAATATATTTATAGTGTACGTTAAGTTCTACAAAGTCTCCAGCAGATGCAGGACCACGAAACAACAGAACAATAGCTATATCTTGGATTAAATCCGTAAACACTGTATCTAATACTTACGGACAAACGCTTTTTTTTTTTTTTTTTTTCAGTAAATCAATCAGAGCTATGCTTCTGGTGGTGGTGGTGTGTAGTAAGTTCCAAAAGTCAGCTGTTTTCTTAAATGCTTGAAAATTCCAACATAGGTGTAGTGACATCTTAGCTAATTACAAGCCAACAGCCCAACGACGCAGTCTGTCGTGGCAGCTTCTATCAATTATTGAATTGCTATTACGGGGATGTATGATGACTTAAGCTCCGAATTTGGTCGGACCGTCTCTGTTGTCGAAAGTTTCATTCAAGTACACCAATGCAGCAAAACTTTGACAACTTTAGTGAATAAGAATTTACAGATATGTATAAGAATGTGCCTATAAGATTATTTATCGCATCTCATCTTGTGGCTCACTCAGTGTATACGTAAGAAGTGTTTGTGCATGTGTACGTTCTTCCAGGTCATTTTCACAATCTACATGATGTCAGATAGCCTATATAAGCATGCGCATGGGAAGAGCTGAGTTAGTATTTTTACAGGCCTGCACCTGCTTGGTGTCAGGGGGGCAGCGGTGGCGTAGTGTCCAGGGCGCTCGCCTCCCACAACGGCGATCCGGGTTCGATCCCCGGCGGGCTCACTCCCGGATCCTCACATGTGGGAATCGTGCTGGACGATGCCGCTTGCCGGCGGGTTTTCTCGGAGTACTCCCGTTTCCCCCACCCTTGCGTTCCAGCACCGCTCCATTCTAGGGTCTCATTTCTGTCATGCCCGGGGATGACGGCCACCTACGGGTCCCAGCTGGAAATACCATCACTCGGAGGGTGTCGCCTCCCTGGGTGCACTCCCCACTATCCATTTTTTTGGTGTCAGGTAAGTGGAGTTAACGAAAGATGGAAAAGAGAATGAATCCGCAGGCACGAGATGAAACTGTGACGGCATTGAAGCAACAGCAACAGCAATGAAGTACTATGCTGGAAGGAGTATTGTGATGGCTATAGTCACACACATTCTCAACAAGGTTAGTTTAGACAACCACATGCTCACCACTTACATGCGAAGCATACCGGTTCTCTTCGTGCTGAGTCATCCATTCCCCTCCATGACATCATCTAGCTGTGTACCAGTGTGCAACCAGTCCTCTTCGTACTGAGTCATCCATTCCCCTCCATGACATCATCTAGCTGTGTACCAGTGTGCAACCAGTCTTCTTCGTACTGAGTCATCCATTCCCCTCCATGACATCATCTAGCTGTGTACCAGTGTGCAACCAGTCCTCTTCGTACTGAGTCATCCATTCCCCTCCATGACATCATCTAGCTGTGTACCAGTGTGCAACCAGTCTTCTTCGTACTGAGTCATCCATTCCCCTCCATGACATCATCTAGCTGTGTACCAGTCTGCAACCAGTCCTCTTCGTACTGAGTCATCCATTCCCCTCCATGACATCATCTAGCTGTGTACCAGTCTGCAACCAGTCTTCTTCTGCTTAGTCTGTGGTCAGCAGCAGTCGGCCCAGCCACCATGGACCCTGGATACGATGGTGAGGAAGAGTTTTCTGA
Source organism: Clitarchus hookeri (assembly GCA_002778355.1). Classification (NCBI taxonomy): domain Eukaryota; kingdom Metazoa; phylum Arthropoda; class Insecta; order Phasmatodea; family Phasmatidae; genus Clitarchus; species Clitarchus hookeri. Next base: position 85,936 of record NQII01002179.1, read on the forward strand.
AGACTACGAGGAAGATAAAGAAGTGTTCCTGTTACCTGATACTACTAGCTCCGAGTCAGCACCGTGCTTAATGAACAACCCCAGCACTTGCTGCAACTACGTGCGTGAAGGCTTACATTGTGTGCAGTATGGTATTACTTTTAATAATGAGTGTGGTGATATTTACAGCGTGATATACTTTGAAATGTGTAGTGATAACGTACATTTCCATCTACAGTGGAATGAATTTTCACCATATGAAACCTTCAGGGTAGTATCTAGCTTCGTGTGCGAAGATAATAATTGCGCTGTTCATCTTTGTGCTTAGAAGCTAGCACCGTCTTATGCGATGCCCAGGAACCCCAAGGACATCAAGAACAGAGATTCATGCGATTCTAAACAACATTATGAAGTATTAAGAAATACATACTCTGTCGTTTACCGACAATGGATACACCGTGTTCATAAATTTAGTACTCCGTATATAAGCAAAAAATGTCTCGAGAAGCTAGATTTTCAGCAAAAACTTTAATATAAATTCAAGCTGGACTATACAAATAATGCAGATATGTTTGTTCATGCACCACGAACCAAGAACCACAGCTAATATACTTCAGTAGCAGTTATGCTAGCAGTGACTCATCCTCTGGTGACTCCAACAGCAGCAGTTCCACTCTGTGGGCCTTCCATTTTAATCCACACAGAAGATTATGCTGTTCCCTTCAAAACATCAATAGACTCGGACATGTCGACTTCATGTGTACGAAAATTAGTAAAACAAATTGTAACTTATGTATTAAGTTCTTTTTTTTTTTGTAGAAATGTGAATAAATGTACGTTTGTGAAAAAAAACACATATTTCTTAAAATAAAAAATACACCGTAAGTATATTCAAAACTGGTATACACACAAAAGTGTCATGCAAAGAAAGTTTAACAAGAGAACAATATTGAAATTTACATAATAATGTACATTTTAGAGGCTAATAAACACAAAGTCATTACTGCGCTTGTCATGCCGGTCGAGACCAAACACAAGCTTTGTTACATAACCACACCGAACAGGTATGCGCTTTTATTACCACACGAATGACTGGCCTAAAAACTTGCATCAAAAACATTTATCAGTTCCATCATTCGCAATGTAGAGCTTAGCCGATTTTCATCGACTCGAACATGACATAATACTTCAGATCCTACCATAGCCCTCCCCCTACCTACACATGCTCGCACAAATTTTATTTAAAACAGACTCTCGAAATCGATTGTATACACCACTGAATCACAACGGGCTGTATAAGCAATCAAACACGCATTACTATGAATACATAAATTTAATTGATTTACTGATTATATGCATTCTATCTTTCTAATTTTTTCATAAATTCGGTCTCCTAATTTCCTTGCTGTTTGCAAATCATGGATCACTAGCCAAAAGTCTCATATGATACAACCCTTATCCTTGAGTTCATTGATGATGGAAGATATCTCAACAATGGGTGAGAGATATTTGCATTTTTACAGGTCAATCAAATGTCTGAGTCTATCAACCAAGTCATTGAGTTCTTCATAAAATAAGTAGCTAAACTTAGCGAGTTTTTTCGCAGAAGGTTCAGGATACAATTCTGCATGTAAGTTCATTTCATCTCGATCATCATAATAATTAAAGACAGGGGCACTATCGTAATCACATACTTCGTAACTATCAGTACATATGTCGAGGCCACTACATTCGTCACCTTCATCAGTACTGTGCTCAGAGTCATTGTTTTGGTAATGAGCAAGTTCGAATAATTTCTTATATTCCTCTAAATCTTCTTTAGTACATTTTTTGGATTTTTGCAAAACAACTCATATAGTCCTCGACTTTCATGTGATACGTAATTGATCACTCGAATAATTTCGCTAGGCAAAAACTTAATTTCCTAGGGTCCGAGAAATCATTTATCATTATGCTTATGCACATTACATGCTGTATCTTTCTTCTGTGATGTGTACGTTGCGAGATACCTCTGGGCCAGAGTACTGGGTTCGAATCCATGTTTCTTCTGCTCCAACTTCAAGTTGTCTCTATATTCGGCAACATGTTTACGCTTTTGCTTTGCAGATGTCGTCAATTCATCAAAAGTAAAATATTTCCATTTCCGTTTATTTTTTACAGCGCCACCAGCAGCCTTGGAGTCCACAGTCTCATTCTCTTCGTCATGACTAGTTGTAACTTCTCCGTTTTTCACTTTACATTTTAGCAGTGCATGTTTGTTGTTTACAACTTATGCATTTCCGTATGGCTCGCACTTTCCATAGTACATTTCTGGGACACTTTAATTTCCTTCATCTACCACTGTTTTGAAACACAATGCAGGCTCCGTTAATGCNCATAGTACATTTCTGGGACACTTTAATTTCCTTCATCTACCACTGTTTTGAAACACAATGCAGGCTCCGTTAATGCCAAGGGCGCTCGAATCACAAACAGTTTACTCAACGAATCAGAAGAAGGCTAGCCACATCCATGTCTTGTAGCAATAAGAGTAGTGCATGCTGTCTTGAATCAAGCAAAGATGCATTATCATCATCCGTACTAGTGTGTATCTTTACATTTTAACTTCTACCAAATGTCGCACTACACATAGTACATTCTAGTATTCTGGATGCTGTTGTCTTTGAAAANCATAGTACATTTCTGGGACACTTTAATTTCCTTCATCTACCACTGTTTTGAAACACAATGCAGGCTCCGTTAATGTCAAGGGCGCTCGAATCACAAACAGTTTACTCAACGAATCAGAAGAAGGCTAGCCACATCCATGTCTTGTAGCAATAAGAGTAGTGCATGCTGTCTTGAATCAAGCAAAGATGCATTATCATCATCCGTACTAGTGTGTATCATTACATTTTAACTTCTACCAAATGTCGCACTACACATAGTACATTCTAGTATTCTGGATGCTGTTGTCTTTGAAAANTTACATTTTAACTTCTACCAAATGTCGCACTACACATAGTACATTCTAGTATTCTGGATGCTGTTGTCTTTGAAAATTCACTAATTTCATGTCAAGTTGCATATCATCTTTTAACGAAGGTCTTGGCAAAGTAACAACATTGTTTTCCATGTAATTTTTCAGCAGTGGGAGAAGGTACATCCATAGAGGTAAGCTCCACAGTAGATTTTGTACAATCATTGGCTTCCATCGTCTTCTAGCAAATGTAAATTCATACACTTGTACTACTGTACAGTGCTGACTCCTCAGTTGTGACTCTTTACAGGTATGTTTAACAACTATACGAATTTCTGTGATTGCAGTAATTTATGTCAATATCCTGCTGGTCAAAAGCGAAGATATGTTGTAATTCTCTACAGACAGGTAGAATAAATCAGTATGTGCCTATTTTGCTAAGTGGTTTGAGCCCACTTTTTCTCAGCTCTAGATGATCTACTGAAGCGAGGGTCCAACCCGAACCCTTGGAAAACATTTCTTCTTCTTTATGGCATAACTTGTGTATGCTATAGTCAAGAGTGCTTTCAATTGCGTCTACATGATACACAGCTACATGCGAGGTCTTGAAGGCATGCGCCATCTTCAAGCAAAAGAAAATAACCCCTACACTTATATTTTTCACAAGACTGACTCCTCACAGCCACCGACTCCTCACAAGTGCAGTTTCCTTACAAGTTTAATGGAGTTCTTTCCACACTAGCAACATGAGTATCTACTAAGTATACCTTTTACTCTCGACGTATTACATCAGTGGGATTCAGACAATTTTAAGCGCCAATTTATCCCAACATTTATATAGTGTTTTAATCACGCAACCATGCAGTTACATCACGTTCATTGCACTCAGTTTTTATTATCAACCATTTGTTATATGGCACATGGCCGATGCTGGTTGATAAGTTTATTGCCCAACTAATTATCTAGCTATACGAACGGACGCTGTACAAATCTCCATCGATACCGCACACTCGTGAGCATGCCCATGTCTGTAGATGTTGCACCATCTGATCTGGACTCGAACCAGCGACACACTAGTCAATATCGTCAACGCCCAGAAGTATGTCTCCCTGTTTGCGAAGCATTTCATGAACCATTCATCCATTGAATGAACTTTCCCTCTTGAATTCACTTTACGGAACCCATTGTGAATAAAGTATCTAATTGGAGGATAATTTATTTTACTGCTTTTTCAAGTAGCGCAGCTTATTCCATACATTTTAAATGTAAATAAAATTTAAATTTTGAGTGTAAAAAATATGAGCGCACTCTGAGAAAACACAAATATTCGTGCGAGAATAAATCGCATACAATTAGAAAAACCCGCAGCATTCGCCATCGATATTTAAACATATTATATTTAAATTTAAAAATATTTGTAGGTATATATCACCCATTTATAAAAAATACATAGAAATATAAAATATATAAAAATTATTTGGACATAATCATTATAGATAATCCTACAAACGTAATGCAAAATAAATTATATCTAATAAACATAAGTTACGTTTAATAGATACATACTGTTTTGAATATTGTACCCACTAAGTAAACGGCGACGAAACTAACATTTCCTAGTCAATAAATAACTAATCTCTTACATGTCTGTTAAAGCGAAACACTTGTGAAGGGCCGTACTTTTAGGATTGCTGTTTAACTCAGCACAAACAAAAATTTTTATATAAAACTATAGTTATGCATATTATTTTGCTGGAAATTCAAACAGTTATGTTTACTGTGTGATATATTACAAGCAATTATAAAGTCAAACCGATATTTATTCTTTAATATTAGAGCACTCAATTATTCTTGTTATTTAAAGTATAGAGTTAGTAATGTGAACATCTCAGCCCACATTAATATAAGGTAAATAACATTTCTGAATAAAAAATAGAATAATATTGTATGAACAGAAGTCGTGAGTTGCATATTACTTTATAAATACTTTTTTGGTGTTACTAAAACCACAAAGAATGTCATTTACAACCATAATTATGTCAACATTAAAAACAAGTACTTAAACTATATTACTTAAAAACATTAATATTAGGCACATCCAATAACTTAGTAACAGTTTTTCGCACATTAATATCAAGTTGAGCACATAATTTTTCGTGTGTAGTAATGTTTTTTTATATTGAATTACGATTTTTATGATTTATAAGACTGTTTGATGTTCAAACACGCCTCATTGGTATACCGTGTAGGTTTATGGCAGACATTTTTCAATTAAGACATTATTTTTACAATATTATCAAACATTTTGGAAATTTATTATGAAATAAATAATATTTTGAGATCTTCAAACACAATTTCGCAGATGTTTCCGTTTATAATACTCGCAGCCACAAATCTTGAAATAAGTTCACTTATTTGTTTTTATGTCCAGGGAGTGTATTTGTGTTTAATTAATGTAAAGTTATTTTCTAGAAACGTTTATCTTCGGGCATTTGTCGTTTGCATTTTCACTGCGTCGAATACAGTTGTTTTTTTTTATATTGAAACGAAATTTCTCGTATTTCTTTTACTTCTCATTGGTGTATTGAAACTTAGAGAAGTGATAAAGCAAAAAGAATGGTTCATTATATGGGAACTCCGGATGTCTAGAAATTCTGAAAGAAAAGACCAAAAACAAAGTCAAGTGTGATTAAATATTATATTTTTGAGCATTTGCAGCACGTAGCATTAATTATTTGTGTTCAGTACACTACTAAAACAAATTTATGATCACAACAGTACACAGCGAAATATTTTAACGTTTAACATACTATCCTTTGCTAACTAATTACCAAGTAGCTTTACAACACATTTAATTTTTACCTTATGATATAATTTTACTACGAAATACGTAACAATGTAAATTATATCGATTATTAACATGAAATTAAAATAATTCTAGCAAGATAAAATTCACCGTTAGTTATACACATTCCCCAATAAAGTGATGTAAACATATTTTTAATTTACTTTAAGTAATACAGAAACAATATTGACTACTAGTTCTCAAAGAATTGTCTGTAAAATACGAAACATTTTAACAGTTTTTAAAAGATACCAATTTATAAAACACAAAGTCCTGTCAAAAAACAACAAAATAATTCATGACACCCGTAGTTCTTTTGACACTGTTATAAATTATCAGTAGGAACTAAATCTCTAAGTTTCCTGTTCGTTCTGTGCTACACCTTCACCTTTGGTTGAGATAATGAGGGTCTGTCCATTCCAAGGTGGCATCTTGTATTAATCCGCGTGTTCGCGCGCTTTTAAAACATAAGCTGTGCAGCCAGTCACCATAAAGTCCGCCATCTTGCACAACCAGGGTACTTGGTGCTTTTTTTGCCCCGAAACCAAAATCAATGAATTAAAATATTTCCAGACTCCAAGGATTTTACACTTGCATGTTCATATAGCATTGTAATTATATAATAATATGACCTCTACTAAAATTACAAATTACCATTAGAGCTATTTTCCACCGCAATCTTAATGTGAATTGGCTAGCTGGCCAATAAATTTTCAGTTGGTCAGTGGCATATGTTTATTTCTGTTGCCACCTTGGAATAGATAACGTTTAGAATCTGTATATATACCTGTGAATAATGAACATAACGTCCTTAATATATAATAATTTACAAATGATAAAAGGAGTGCAGTTTCATTCAACATGAAATTGACTTCCAAGCAGGTATGTCATTGAAAATTAACCTTATTCGAGTTTTTGTTGACATTATGTTAATGCTAGTGGCGAGTGTAGCTAGTAAAACCCAGAAGGAAACATATTAACGAAAAACATGCACGGCCTTGAAGTGTCAGGAAATCCGTTTCCAATGTAATTTCGAATACAGAATCACTTCATTTTGAGCAATCGCTGTGTCTTTTGAGATTCACCTAGTATTTCATTTCCTGAATTCTGAAAGACGGCGGATCAAGTTTTCCGTAACCCATGTCAACCACTGATATCATTAAAATAGATACAGTGGAAAATGAATAATATTGTGCTTCAAATTACACATTAAGTGTAACTGACTCTATAATTCACAATAACATAAAAAAACATGGCCACAAATACAAAAATATAAACGTACTACTATGTTCCCTCGTGATTCAGAATGCCTACCTAAATTTGAAATTTAAATTATTAACATTGTACAATGCAAGCAAACCTTTTGCATAACACTTACTTTCTGTTGTACCTTAACCTGATTAAGATAAGAATAACAATATGTAGTAAATCTGTGATTGGTATNTTTGAAATTTAAATTATTAACATTGTACAATGCAAGCAAACCTTTTACATAACACTTACTTTCTGTTGTACCTTAACCTGATTAAGATAAGAATAACAATATGTAGTAAATCTGTGATTGGTATATTCACCTCAGCGACAAGCACATCAACACATGTCTAATGTAATGAAGGATGCATGTAGAATAGCACCGTGATGGATATAACTGCTAAATGCTATCATTTCGCGTTGAATAGGATATTCACAATGATGTGCAATCAATCCGCAAAAAATTGTCATAGGTAATGAATAGTAAAAATAAAAACCAATATTCCCTGATAGGCAAATATGGTTACAAATAATAAGAAATAAACTTTTTTACATTTATTTTAGATAATAATTCGTTTAGTCCATTACACAATATTTATATCCTCAGTGTAATTAATAAGAGCCTCTTGAGTGTTTCTTAAAAATGAAGACCTGTATTAGTGCTGAATACGGAAACTATTTGATATGACTGCTCTCAATATTCAGTAGCGCTAGCCGAGTAAGCGGAATATCGACTGCTCGGCAAGAGGAACGCTGCGGTAGTTAAGACATTTGAAAGACAACAACGTATGTAGGTACATGTTTACTTTCGAGATGTCGTTGAATCGCAAAGAACCTTTATGATCAGGCATACTTAAGTTAACATGTAAACTAACCTTTGCACGTGCTAACGTGTTTGTATCCTCTGTGGTTGTGAGGGGATGTTACAGAGTTTCAAAGTAGGCAATGCAAGTAATGGAGACCTTAAAGATTATCTGTAACACGAGGTTCTTTGTCACTTGGATTCTGCTTCTTAATATGTGGCTGCAAATTATACAAATCTGTAATTGTGAGAAAATTCATGTGATATGTTTACATGTGACTAATACACCGACAGGCGTTTGATGGAAATCTACGACAAGGGGGTATATATATGGGAAAAAGACGGGATGAAATACATAATTAAACCGGTGGTGCCTTACAGTATAACAGATCATTTCAATACGGACGATGCTGCGAATTCATTCAATATCCCTGGAAATTCGTCTCTAAAACAGCATTTTTTTCGTTGACGTTGATTTCATCGTCTGTGGGCACGAGACGATCAACAAGTTTCTAAAACATTGCCAGGTGTCAAGATGGCTTCTAACTCTTAGGGAACATAAGACCATGCCCTATCCCCTCAGCTTCTAACATCGCATCCTCAATTTACGTCCACCCGGCTCCTCTTAATCAAACTGTGTCGTCAGACATCCTGCTCCAGTAAAGAATAAGACACCCACGGCAGCGACTAATGCTAGTCTTTCGATTGCATTTCCTTATAAAAGAAGTACCAAAATCATCAGTCTAGACAGAGAAGGAAGAGCCAGTTCGAAATCCTACGACAATGTAACGTCCCCTCCACTTCTGGGTCCGACGGATAACTGTGGCGCGGACGAGGTCGTATCTGGTCGTAAAGAGGGCCTTGGTAGAAACTAATAGCATTAAAATGATAAAGAAGTGAAGACCCTGCCAACCTCTAGCCCCGCTGTAGTAATTCCTATATAGAGATAACTGTCGGTGAGCAAGAGCCAGAGAAAAGAAGATGTGTGCCATTATCGACCGAAAATACTTCACACTATGCGTACAGTTCCTTTGTACTTTGTAGGCGTGTTGTAAATGTTCTGGAACCTAAGTAATATTATTGTGTTTTTCGTAATATGATTTAACACTTGAATTCTAGGAGCTGCTGAGCCTTCGGAATATATTACCTTTTCAGTCTTCCATGAAAATTTAGATCTGGAAGACATCGTTACCATTATACAAGTATAAAACAGTTGTTCCCAGCCAGACGAAAGCTGATGTATTCCACGAACCTCATACACTCGAAGAACTTTAACGAATACTGATACTGGAGGAAAAAGGTGTTCGAAAAAATTAGGTTTATGAAATAATGGTTTCACGGACGCCTTAAATTGGTTCCAATGATCTTCAAGAGTTCGTGAACCGAAAATGAGTAACACTGATAACAATGTTGAGTTGTTATTTATTTTTTTAATAGTCACACCTATAGGCAATCAACTACAATTTCCCGAAAATTCTTGGTATCGTCGTATTCTGAAGTGAGTTACGGGGAATCTATATCACCTAGCATAATAAGCACGATTCCCAATCCCCAGTCGTGGAATTGAGAGATTATGGTATGTGCGAGCCAGTTTTAGTTAAATCTTATTATTTATTTACTAATACATTTACTCGATTACAAATTTACATTTATTCTTCAGTACTCTGCGGTAACTTATTTATTTCTTAAGGTGCATAGAATAGCACGTTGATATGGCAAAAATAGTGTCATAAATAAGAAATAAAAACTTGATTGCCAATGAGAAAAGATTTCTTTAATGTTAGGTGCATGTGTTAAGTAAATACGACTAATTGTGTTGGCTTAATTAATTCCAGTTCTACAAATAAATGGTTTTGGACAATAATGTTGCTGGTATAGAACACTTCTTAGCACATCTATCCATTTTGGCTATTGTTTTAATTTCCGAATCAACTATTAAGTTATCTCTCCATCAGATTTAAACACTTAAAAGAATTATTTCACACTCACTTATGAGCCAAAACTTGGGAGGGGCATTCATTAATTAAAACATTTCTAGCGGAATTTTTTTAACATGATAATTTGTTGAAAAAATCTGACATGATTGCAATTAGCTAATTGCAGTATCACTTTATTCGCTGTATACTGTTCTAAAAGTTGTCATTTTCAAGGACACTAGCGACTATTATGTGGCCAGATAATGTTGTGTTCCTGACCTTCCGGATTCAGTTGGTTGCATGTTAGAAGTATGCGAAATGGTGGAAGAATGGTTAAATGTGGAAACAAAATCAATGACATTAATCGTATATGTTTATAACAGTACAGTGACTCACTATAGGACACAAGAAAATGTTTTGCTCTTCCCTTCATAACAGTGAACCGGAATTACTTGAACTTACAGAAAATCTCTGTTGGTGATGTTACTTAGGCGCCACCTTCGGGTAACAGGTTTCTGGGTTTGAAACCCGGATAAGCAATTGATAATTGCCTTCTTAGAAGTACGTTTAGGTTAACTAAGAGCCATTTATGTATAGAAAAAACGTGGAGACATTATTAGCAGAATTTTGACATTTTTACTTCTATTTTTTATGGAAATTATTATGTGGCAGAAGAGGCGCTATTTATTTCCATCGTAAATATATATTTTGCCAATATTTAACTTTGATATCGATAGTTCAAAATTTTAATTTGTGAGGGAATAGAATATAATTTTATGAAGTTTTAGAGGCCATTATCATTTAACTGACTGCATTACTTTCGTTTCTATTCTTATTCTTACAAATTAATTAAACATATACGCTACTCCCCACCTGTAGGATACAGAGTGGTTCATAGGGACTGAGTTACCTTTCTTGCGCAGAGTATGGGCGTCTTGAATGTTGAATAGTGGTAGTAAACAATAACTGTAGTCACTCGATGTTTCAATTTACTACTTGGTTATATTGTCTCAAAATAAATATACAGATACAATTCTGAGATGTTACCTTGCAAGTTGGGGGCCTTAAGGGCTAATTAACTTACTTGTGCTAACCGTTGCCGACGTCTTNTGGATGGGGGGGGGCGCTAGGCATCAGGGAGGTTTCTTTAAGCGAAGACGCTAATACTTAGCTCCACTGTTAGTTCTGGGTGTACCGACGGTAGCTTGAGGTCCGGTGCTTCGGGCGGCCTTTCACAGGCCCTGGCTTCGGTGATGACTCTCCACGACTGCTGCTCCGGGTTCTCTTCTCGACGGACGACTCCACAACACGCCTCTTCTGGTTACCTCATGATACTACTGACTATCGCAAACTTCTGATCCAACTGATCCCCTCCTTGCCCCTCAAGACCGCTTTTAAACTCTCTTAAAGCTCCCCCGTAGAACCTTACACATGTCTTAACTCGTTGGGGGAGGGCTAGTGGGGGTGACCTGCGCCCACAGCCAAACGCTGTCAGCCCTTCTCCCGCGGTTAACTAGCATTGTATCGACGAAACTCAGCTTACCTCAGCATTTTCGCGGCATGTGTTCATGTTCTCCTGCTTTTTGCTAGTGGAGGGGGAGACTCGTGGCACAACTGCCAAGCTCTGTCAGCTCTTTTCTTGTGTATCTCGGGTGGGTCGGCGATATTCGTGCTGCTGCCCTCCTTGGCACGTGTCTTAATTCCCTTGTGGGCGTAAATCTCTAGCCTACCTCGGCATGACCTTGGCACACGTTTATGGCTTGTACGTCATCTTGGGTTGACCTGACCCTCGCCGCGCGATTCCAGTGGCGCGCGTCAACTGTTGGCGCTCGCGGGGAGTAAGAGTTTGGAGGTGGGTGTCTGTGATGCTTCTACTTACAATATGCATTATGCATCAAAAATTTTTTATCCTTTATTTCATCTGGTAATAAAAGATACCTCCATAAATATTTCAGTTATGCAGTCATTTTAGTGATATACAATGTTTTATCAAAGAAGATATTGCTATAATGAATGCTCAATACATTTTATGGCTTAAAAACTGGTAACACCGCATCTCTACCACTTTAAGTTTCAAAATGTTTAGAGTTAACTGAACTGCCTAGATCTGTAAACTCTTACCAGCCTCAAGTTTCTGTCAGTTACAATAAATTAAAATGTAATATTAGTCTCTTGACTTAGGTTCTGTTAGTTGCTATTTGTAATTGGGAACTCACCCAGGAAAAGGACTACAGTTGTACATCCGTGCTTTCTTTCCCTTGTCGAGGACGTACAGTTTATCCAGATCGTCGTCGTCGAGCTCAAAGTCGAAAATCTGTGGAAAAATAATCAAAATAATTGCAGTAATTTTATTGAAAGGGTTATTCCAGCTTTACTTGGGGATTCTAGCCAATTAAATCCAAAATAACGTCATATGCACAACGGAAAATATTGTAATCAAATTTCTCTGGCGCAGCATGTGTATACTTTATCGACCACCAGCAAATTCAAATAATTGTTTTAAGTAGAAATTTTGCAAATCATTTCTTTGGTCTGTGCCGCTACATGTGGCAAGCATTTAATAAAAATTATAATTCACAGCAATTTGCTTTGAGGAAATAAGAAACATANAAAATTATAATTCACAGCAATTTGCTTTGAGGAAATAAGAAACATAATATCAAACAACATATGTTACACAGGTAATGGAGGTTTCATTTTGTTTCGGAATCGTGAGAAGCTCTGTAGTAAGATAACTTAAAATCACCATACTGTTACAAAAGACGAACCTGAAAAATACTTGAGATATTCTTAGGAAGGAGTAAATCTATGTATTGTATTACTTCTGGCTTAGCAGAATTAAAAAAAAAGGGATCAGTATATATCACTGTTCAATCAGTGAATACCAATAACTAAAATTATCTGTAGAAATTTACTGATTCAAGTGGAACAGTTTCAAGAAATAAGCGGTCAAAGTCGCTGATTTGGAGCAGTTTAACTGTTTCAGTTTTAGAGTGCAGTAAGGGGCCATAAATACTGGATGAACTGTGGTACGAGGAAATTGATANAGTTTAACTGTTTCAGTTTTAGAGTGCAGTAAGGGGCCATAAATACTGGATGAACTGTGGTACGAGGAAATTGATATTGTGAAAGTGTTCCACCAACATGTGGAAATCAAGACACTAACAGAAGTTTGATGTAAAATGTGCAGGATATTCACATCTTTACTTTTTATTTTGTAACAANGGAAATCAAGACACTAACAGAAGTTTGATGTAAAATGTGCAGGATATTCACATCTTTACTTTTTATTTTGTAACAATAAAGTTCTAATGCTTATTGTTATACTTTTTCACATTTTAACTGTCCTATAGATTATATATAATTACGTATGTTTCAATTATTCAGCTATAGCTTTATTCTTGTTATTTTAAGTTTGGTCAAAAATTAAATTTCTTGTTTCTTAGGTTGTTGTACTTTTACTGGTAGCCATAAATTTCTTGTCTAGAAAATGCCATCTTAAAAAATGGCTAAAAAAAAGTGTCGTAAAAACCAAGATGAATGTTTGAGGCATTTTAAGTTGTTTAAGTTTTTAAAAAAATGTCCACTTTTTTTTTTGCGTACTGTTAACAATTTAATTTCTTTAAATATGGACTTTGAAGCTGTGGAATAATAATAGGGAAATACGATCTGTCCCCTTATTCTTTACAAGTAGAAAAGTTAAAACATTAAATCCAAAAGGCAGGATAGCTTGTAATAAATGTAAATTCTTTATCATTTTTAATGGCAATACGGTTGATCATGTTTCTAGAGGCAAGAATTCAAGATACTTACACTCAAATAGGAAAAATAATAATTTAAGAATTCCGAATTAATTTAAAATAGGGANGGCAAGAATTCAAGATACTTACACTCAAATAGGAAAAATAATAATTTAAGAATTCCGAATTAATTTAAAATAGGGACCACTGCCCCCTTTACAGGACATATTAAGTTCTCTTTATGAAACTATACATTTTCTTTTAAAAACCTTGGCAGATGGTTGCGGTAGAGTAGTTATTAACTGACCAAGAAAATGCCAGCTCTATGTGTCACACACCTGGAAATTTTCCTTTATACGACAAGGGTGCATGCTCTTGGGAATAGCATGAAACCCCCTCTGCACGATATGCCTCAAGAGCACTTGTGCCGCAGTCTTGTTGTGTTTCTTGGCTATGCTCAACACCACTGGATCACTCAGAGCGCACGACGAAGGGATCCTATGAACACNGTCTTGTTGTGTTTCTTGGCTATGCTCAACACCACTGGATCACTCAGAGCGCACGACGAAGGGATCCTATGAACACACCAGCATCATGCTCATTGTGATCACTGCTGACTTGTATGGTTTGATAATATCTGCCTCTGATATTTTGTGATGCAGCTTAACCAGAATACATTTTTTGGAAAATTTAAGTTTAAAAAGGATAACATTTCCGACAGCAATATTCCTGACAAAACCGGGCCTTTGTTATTTTGATAATATTTATNAAGTTTAAAAAGGATAACATTTCCGACAGCAATATTCCTGACAAAACCGGGCCTTTGTTATTTTGATAATATTTATTTTCCGTATTATTTAGTTCGAAATATCTTATGTTAAACAGCGACGCTTTGTTTAAAGGGGGGGGAAAGAGGGCTGGCAATATAGGAGTTTCGCTATATATAATTGCATTAGGAATTAGTATTCCTCAATTTAATAATATAGTTGCCTGATGTAGGTGTACAAACGTAAAATAGGGAATGGCTGATGTGACAGAATAGAAAATAATACGTACCCAATATGTTTTTGCTGTATTTCTAAAGACCAAATTTTTTTCATATAGTCAAATGAAGTACAGAGGGAATAAACCAGTGTCTGAACGGTCCGCATGAGGTATTATTCGCTAAGTCCTTCCACCCACTTTGCGCCTCTGGTCACATAACTTGCTGATATTGTTTTCGCTGTAGATATCTCGAAACCTTTCAAACTGTCCTCTGCCCCGAGATATTTTATTCTCACTGTAAGAGTAACTAATGCCAAAGTATGTCATGTTTTGGTGCCAGTTTCACACGAGCTTATAAGCATTTGCACTCCTCTTCCGGGTATATCTGTGAGCACAAATCTCATTTGAACATTTAACTGGAAGTTTCTTTATCCAAGCAGCAGTGGTGTTTATCCGTGTAGTGCATACTTTCTACAATTTTCAGCAAACACTTAATACTATAGAAACCAGGCGTGTTACGGTAGTACGGTAGTTACTTGAATATCTGTCTAAAAGTCGTGAGTTCAAGCTCGGCGGATTGCTCTGGACGTTAATATTCTGTGTGTATTCCTTCGCCTGTCCTAGACAAATGCCCGCACAGTTCATTGGCGTTAACGTTGCCTGACCATTTGTACATCCAGTGTTATTATGTACTACGGAAAATCCACGTGCCACATACCACTAGTAATTTAAGGGAGGAAGCACGGGAACATTGCACTCTGTTATGCCAGTGCTTCAGACAACTTGTTGATTTGTCTGCACCGTTGTCTCATATATTTAAGACGTTTAATCATCAACTTGTAGTTTTGTTAAACAGCCTGAGCTTCTATGAATGTCAGTGATACGGAATTTGGCAAGTAGTTATCGAGGATAATTGGAGCGATCTGACTTGGACGAAGTGCGGAAGCAGAGCGGTGAAAGAGAAGAGCATTTTGTTTGCAGTCAAGTTTTAACATGGGAACGCGTCTAACATCTATTCTGATCCAACTGCTCAAGAAAAATGCAAGACAGCTTCCACTCTTCTAAAGTCGTCGGGGAAAGAATAAATGGAGTGTGGGGAGTGCACCCAGGGCAAGGCAACACCCTCCGAGTGACGGTCTTTCCAGCTGGGACCCGTAGGTGACCGTCATCCCCGGGCATGACAGAAGTGATGCCCTAGAATGGAGTGGCGCTGGAATGCAAGGGCGGGGGAAGCGGGAGTGCCCCGAGAAAGCCCGCCGGCAAGCGACATCGTATAGCACGATTCCCACATGCGAAGATCCGGGAGTGAACCCGCCGGGGGATCAAGCCCCGGTCGCCGTGGTGAGAGGCTAACGCCCTGGACACTACGCCAACTCTGCCCCTGTCATCGGGGAATATCGTGTAACCAGAACATAGCACAATCAATGTGTTCGTAAATACGTTCAACAAACTCACCCCGACGTGTCCCTTCCCATCATCTTCATCAGCAGAGGCAGGTCAGGTGAGCCAAGCGGAGCGATCGCGCACATAGCTATATCGAGCGCCTTGCAGAAACCTGTTAACTCCTTCTGCTGGAGGTAGACGTGCAACTCCACCTGCAGCACGGCTGGCGGTATCCTCGCCTCCTTCACTATGCGCTTTATTTGTCTGGCGTTGAAGTTGCACAGACCTATTGAACGCGTCTTTCCTGCATCAACTTGGTCTTCCATTGCCTAACTCAAATAACACAAGTACTGTATGGTAAATAACACATGGTTGTTGCACAAAATAATAAAGAATATAAAAGTGAAATAGCAACTTATAGCGCGAACAACATATGTACACGTCAGCAAAATGGCAGTGTTGGACATCAACATGAGAGGGCCTTGGCCAATCAGTATCTGATAACATAGCTGCGTGCAGGAAGCTCAGCCAATAGAGAACGTTTCACAACACGCAATAACCAATCAGACAGCCTAGACTCGTTCCAGAGGATAACGCAGCCTATCATAGAATGGGTGCATTCACTTGCAAGGTAACCGCCTCTCCTTTTATATCCTTATACTCAGTTATTCTGCTGTGGCAGCAGAGAGATTTAGGCGGCTCTTAACAACGAGATCTTGAGAGCCGATGAGGATGAAGCGAGGTGAGTATGAAGAAAAGCCGAAATGCAAGGGCGGGTGAAACTGAATGTCCCGCTTATTAAGAAACGTAGGTTTTCACTTCCTCGACCGATCTATGCCAGTTTTTGTTATTGGTAATTGAATCGAACAATTTCTTGCCTTTGCTAATGAGCCGAAAGACCTCAACCCTCTCACATATACTCATTCTATCGTATGCAACAATATGTATTGTTTTTTTCGTTTACAATATGTGTTTATGTTTTTTAAGTATAGTCTGCGCTGTCAGTGCCCTCCGTGATGGATTCTAATTTCAATTCGTGGGAGGAGTTAATTTCTCTATTTCGCTGCTAGGGGAGCTGTCAGCATCCACCCACACTCTCGGTTCAGCCCCCAGGCGAGTTGTCGACATTCATATTTTTATAGGCATAGGGAAATCTGTTATTTTCTTCATATTTAAAAAAAATAATATTTCCCTTTGCAGTATACCTATATGCATCATGCGGGACTTTGACTTCCTGCATAATTTATTAAACAATAATATTGATTATAATTTTAAATTGTTAAATTAAAAAAAGTAATTGTTATTTAATTAAATGATCGTACATACAGTACAGTGACACATTAAACAATACTTTTAAATTAAATTTAATAATTTATGTGTCTTTTAAATTTCAGTTAAATTATGGCAAATTAGGTAAAAATGAAATAAAACACAATTTTATTCGCCGGCAATTTTTAATTTAATTTGTTTAATGCAATCGCCAGATTCTTATGTTTCTAGGTATTCTGAATCCAAAAATAATAATAAAGTCATAACACCCACCATTTTTTCACATTTGATTATACGAAATGTGATAAACTCATTTTTTTCTAATATCTGTGCATTTTTATATACATTATTTATATGTATTTTATATACATTATTATATACTTGAGACACTAAAAAATACAGTAAATATAAATGAAATTATGTTGGCAGTATTGGTACGACTGTTTTTTTTTTCTTTCAGTCAACACAACCTCACTTTTCAGCTTTTTTTTCCCACGTGCTCTAAGTATGGCTAACCGTGGTTGTAATAAACATTCCAAACAGTTTTCGTTGTATATGTGGTGAGTTTGTAATTAAACAACATCAAAGAAACATTACAGAGTTTGTTTAAAAAAAGTGTACTTGGTATAATTTCGAATAAAACTCGGTGATTAAGAAAAATCTTGGGCTCCACACAAGATATGCTATGTTTTATGTTGAAGACCTTAGAAAATTGCCAAAAAAAGAAAAGACAGCTTTTAGATTTGCAGTACACATGATATGGAGAGAACCAAAAAAGTAATTCATACGATTGTTAATTGTGTAGCATTGATATAACTGGATATATCTCCCAAACTAAGAAAGTAATTGTCTACCGTAATCTTCCTTCAGCTATTCGGCCAGTCGGTCATGGTCTGTGATTTCCTATCCCTGAGCCACCACAGGCTATTGATGATGCTTTACTTGATCAGTCCAGTGAAACTGAATCTGATGAAGGTAAACCGGATGATGATGAGTCCTAATGTCCTCCAGAAAATATAGAACCTCAGTAGTTTAGACAGGCTGAGTTAAATGATTTGGTAAGAGATTTGGGTTTGACTACAATGAAAGCTGAATTCCTTGGCTCTAGGCTAAAAGAAAAGCATTTGCTGGCACCTGGAGCATCTTTTTATTAATATAGAACATGAGATCAACAGTTCGCTAAGTTTTTTAATCAAGAACAGAATTTGGTTTACTGCCATGATATTGGTGGTGTAATGAATAAATTTGTCATTGAGTACAACAATGAAGAGTGGAGGCTTTTTATAGACTCATCAAAAACTAGCTCAAAAGCTGTTATTTTACATAATGGTAATATTTATGCTTCAGTGCCTGTGGCTCATTCCGTCCATATAAAGGAAACTTACAAAAATCTAGACATTATTTTAAAGGAAATTAACTATCCTACTCACGATTGGATGATGTGTGTATATTTTAAAGTTGTTTGCATGCTCCTAGGCCAACAAAAGGGATTTACTAGATTTATATGTTTTATTTGTGAGTGGGACAGCAGAGCAAGGGATCGATACTGATCCACAAAACATTGGCCTGCAAGAAAAATCGTATCACCTGGAAAGAAGAATATTTTGCATGAAACTTGAATAGATCCAAAAAGAATTCTTCTACCACCTCTTCAAATTAAATTAGGTTTAATGAAACAATTTGTAAAAGCCTTGACTAAAGACGGTGAATGTTTTAAGTATTTATGCGAAAAGTTTCGTCATTTATTAGGAGCCAAACTGAAAGAAGGGGTTTTCGTTGGGCCTGACATTCGTAAAATTATGTTCGATTCCAATTTTGAAACAAAAATGACTACAAAGGAAAAGGAGGCTTGGATATAATTTAAGCAAGTTGTGACTAGGTTTTTGGGCAATGTTAAAGACTAAAACTATGAGCTTATCATAGCTAATATGATAGACAAGTTAAAAACTCCGGGATGCCTGATGAACCTTAAAGTCCACTTCTTACACAACCATCTTGACCTTTTCCCTGACAACTTGGGTGATATGAGTGAATAGCAGGGCGAACGGTTTCACCAGGACATCAAAGTGATGGAGAAACGTTACCAGGGACGGTGGAATGTCAGCATGATGGGTGAATACTGTTGATCACTTCACCGAGAACAACAAAATGCATCACATCGGAGAAAGAGCTACATAAGAAGCTTCAAAGAGATGAGAGGTAGGAAATACTAAAAAAAAGACACTTAAAATGTATGTAATCAATTTTTTTAAATACAATCGCATACATTTTATTTTTAAATACGAATACATAATGTGAGAGAACTGTGGGTGATACAAAAAAAACGGATGCCAGATTCGGTTTCAGCACCCAAAAATACATAAGATCAGCTGCATTTATTAAAAACGTTTTCTCTAAATATTTATTTGTTGGACTGTGTTATTAATACACTACCACCACCTAGGTGATGTAAAAGTAAACACAAGGTGGCTGCTTACTATAGAATGAGTATAAGTAAGAGGGTGGATGCATGTCGATGAATTAGCGAAGGCAGGTAATTGACTTATAAAATAACCAATTAAAAAATTGGCAAGAATCGATCGTGTTGGGACCTCCGGAAATTTAAGTTTCTTAATAATAATTTCTTATTTTTTATAATTAAAAAAAATAATTCTAGTACACTTTTGAATTTTTAATATATTTTTTAAGGTTTTTATATGTATTTTACAATTATTAGGAATTTTTTAGAATAAGGACATTCAAGGTCACGGGAACAGGGTCAAGGTCCTTGTTACGGGATAAGGTCGCGGCCACCGAAATTCAAGATGGCAGTTGGGTGACGTCCAAAAATGGAGGTCGGCTGGCGCCTGGCGCCTGTGTACGGCGCCCTCTGTAAACCCATTCATAACACATTTGGCCCGAACACAGGTAATTATCCTACTGATACCTTTCAAGCTAAACTCTATATAATTTAATTTTTTATTAACTTGCATTACATGCCACTTCACATAACGCCGATAATTAGAAACAATTCATGTTTCTTTGAAATAAATAAATTTTGAGAGTCAGTTTGAGAAGTCTATTATGTTACAATGGATATGAAAATAACTTACCTTCCATACACTTACGTGGTCAGTGGTCATATCCATGACGAACTTTACCGGCTCGAAGTCAATGCCCATGCTACCAAACGGATTTTCTATCATATAAAGGTCGAGGTAGCTGAGCTGGAGGGCTTCCAGCGACTTATTCAAGCATTCTTCCACACACTCGGCTCTGTTTGAGCAGTGCGGCAACTGTAAAACACCCGCTAAACTCACCCCATGGTCGTATGATACTACAGTCAGGTTCATAAGTATGCCGTGTGCAGCTGTGTATGGCTGTAAGATGAATTCACATGTTCGCATATCACGCCGACCAGACAGAGCGAACTGTGAGTTTTTCAATGACAACGTTTCACACATCACCAGAATATTTGCGTTAGCTGCATAACTATTATTGCAACCTATATGCTTTATTTACCCACTAGCCGGCAGGAAGCCAGCTTTCATTACTTGCAAAATTAGCTACGCCTTTATTTTTGTATATTTTACCTACGCATGTCACAAAACGATCATGTTTACTCCACATGATTTGTAAGTCTCAACCTGAAAAAAAATCGTTGATGACAGCCATGTTGGCTGCCTTGAAAACCACTAACTTCTATTCTAGTTAGGTTGGGAAGATCAATGCTTTTGTTAGTGTGGCAACTAAAATTTTTCGCCACTAGGTTAGCGCTAGTGTCGCATGTATACCGGTTTTTCTCTATTTTCCACGTTAAAAAAAAAAACAAAATAAATAATATAATCACAAACACAATATAAAATAACTACTTCACTAAATGAAATCTCTCTCTTTTATTACTTATATAGCTTAAATTTTTAACTAAAAGTGACCTGTTTGGATTACTAGTGTTTAGCTGGCGGCGGATATTTTCCTTATACCAAACTCACCTATAACAAAACTCGTTTTGTTCCTAACCTAAGTAGGGTTAACCTTCACACCACAAACTGAATTGTGGGTAATATCGGAGTTGTCTGTTTGGAAGAACTTGATATCGGAAGAAACGCTGTACAGAGAGCGCGAGAACAGGCTCCACAACAGCGCCCATTACTCGGTTAAACCGCTGTATAGAGAGGGCGAGAACAGGCTCCACAACAGCGCCCATTACTCGGTTAAACCGCTGTATAGAAAGGGCGAGAACAGGCTCCACAAAACCGCCCATTACTCGTTCAAACCGCTGTATAGAGAGGGCGAGAACAGGCTCCACAACAGCGCCCATTACTCGGTTAAACCGCTGTATAGAGAGGGTGAGAACAGGCTCCACAACAGCGCCCATTACTCGATTAAACCGATGTATAGAGAGTGCGGGAACACGCTCCACAACAGCGTCCATTACTCGGTTAAACCGCTGTATAGAGAGGGCGATAACTGGCTCCACAACAGCGCCAATTACTCGGTTAAACCGCTGTATAGAGAGGATGAGAACAGGCTCCACAACAGCGCCCATTACTAGATTAAACCGATGTATAGAGAGTGCGGGAACACGCTCCACAACAGCGCCCATTACTCGGTTAAACCGCTGTATAGAGAGGGCGAGAACAGGCTCCACAACAGCGCCCATTACTCGGTTAAACCGCTGTATTGAGAGGGCAAGAATAGGCTCCACAACAGCGCCCATTACTCGGTTAAACCGCTGTATAGAGAGGGCGAGAACAGGCTCCACAACAGCGCCCATTACTCGGTTAAACCGCTGTATAGAAAGGGCGAGAACAGGCTCCACAACCGCGCCCATAACTCGGTTATTCCTTAGTAGCGCGAATCTCTGTGAATGGCTGATGTTGCTCTTTCTGGTGGACGTAAGATATGACGGGTGTCTGTGGACCGCCTAGGTCATGTGTTTGAAGGCGGCCATCACTATTGCGCGCTGTCTTTTGTACCAGCATTTTTCAACACAGTGTCCCAAACCAACAGCAGCCCGCAAAAATAACCAAGGATAATAGTTGAATAAACGTTTTCACAATTTAAACTAATATAACATAAAATAATCTATATCATACTAGATTAATGTGCAGTTTAAACTAATATAGGACAGTTGGTATACCGGATTTTCACAAACAAATGATAATAAACACACGAGTAGGGTAAATACGCACTAATGGGGCATNACAGTTGGTATACCGGATTTTCACAAACAAATGATAATAAACACACGAGTAGGGTAAATACGCACTAATGGGGCATATTTCATTAGGAAACCAATAGTCTCACGTCCATAGTTAACCTGCTAATGTCAGTGGCAATGTGCAGGGGCGGGTATGCAACCTTGACTACATAGCATTGTATCCAGCCTGTGCGCAGTTCTGCGTGCTTGATAACATCGCTCAGTACCACGGGGTCGCAGTCTCGGAGGTTTCTTCGTATCTACAGTTCCCGCAGGATGTGCTACTGTTATACTTTGAGAAAGTTAATTTAGATGCCCGTGTGGCGATGTGGTTTCAGCAGGACGGGGCCGCCTCATTTCACCATTGCAGTTAACAGACACCTCGACAAGCACTTCCCGAACCAGTGGATAGGTAGGAGAGGTCCCATAGCATGGCCACCACGCTCACCTGACATCACACGACATGACTTCTGGTTTTGGGGCTACATAAAATCGATGGTGTATGCAACACCACTTGATACGAGGGATGAGTTCATTACGACGGAAACCTTTGCCACATGTGCGTCGCAACAAGTTTTACCGCTGCACCGCCTTGTGGCCGGCGGAGGCGGACAATTTGAACAGACACTTTGAACACAGACATCGAACAGACATTCAGTCCGCACTCCTGCCGCTCAAATGTGCAAATAAAGTGTCATTTCATTGCATTGCCTGTAGCCTTGTTATTGTAATTGCCTACCCGACACTGCACATTGCCATTGCTATTAGCGGGTTAACTATGGACGATAGACTATTGGTTCCTTGAAGAAATGTGCTCCATTTGTACTTACCTACCCAAATCTGGAGTTTATTATCATTTTTCAGCCAACAGCCGGTATAAATGACTCGTTTTCATAAGCGCGTCCGCGGTGGGCACTGACATGACTGTCCACAGGCATTTATATTATGCAACGGTGTGAATGCACCTCAAGACTGCCACCTCCATGGCACATGAACCGCATTGTTTTGTGGTTTACATCTCGTTAATTTTTTTTTTTTTAAACTAGTAAACATGCATCCAAATTTCTTATCTACGATAATAAAACACACTAAAGACTAGTTATGTACGCCACTTTCAAAATATTACGAACATTGGAAGCCTTTGTTAAGTGCCCCAATTCCCACCCCTCCCCCTTTCCAAAATGGTTGAAAACACCTTTTTTCCAGACCGCTGTGTTGCAACAGAGGCTCAGGGTTCTATAACTCCGTCACTGTCACATAGACATACTATGCCTCCAACCGACTAATGTCTTCAACCATGATTTCTTATTTGGATACAAAAGAGTTAATGAAAATTTAATTTTCACAGCAGCGATTTTAAAGGATACTAAGGGTAACTTCCAAATTTAGAAACAAATAAAATTTTTTTTGTGTTATGCATACATATTAACGGGCACTGAATTTTAACTTTTCTTTTCATTTTTCACCCAAAATACAAACTGCGCAAAATTATTACAAAAACCCACTATAATAATTCTTCATAATCCAGAAACAACATACCTAAGAATTTTAATTAAAAGGGAAACATAATAAAACTATACACGAAATTAAATAACAATACTTTTGACGATACTTAATTTGAGCGGCACTTATTAAAACCTTACAAAAATACCTAGATTGACAATCCTACATTATTATAATAATAATTTTCCCTGTCCCTGCAATGGCTAGCGGAGAGACCCCATGACGAGACCTCCCGTGAGTGTCCGCCAATGACATAGTTGGCGGGGGATAAATTATCGTGAGTCTGCAACCGACACTCTCGCCTCAGACGTGGAGGTACCTCCTAGACGCCGAAGCACCTCGTCTTCCATTCGAAACCAATTAAAAGTTATTCAGGATACCAGTACCCAAATACCCATTGCTATCCTTGAATGATATAACTAATATGTTGTGTTTAATAACATGGCCTCATAATATGTTTGGCAAAGTTAATTCGAAGCATAAATACTTTGGTTCCCATATTCCGAAAGTTTCGTATTTTCTGTGCTATATTTTGAAATCTGTAATTATTTGGCTACAAATTTTTCAGTTTTTTGGTCCTTGTTTAAATCTCTTGGAGTTAATTAAATAAAACATTATCGTAAAAAATGGCATTTAAATCATAGCACAATTTCTGAAAAAAAAAATCAAATCAAATATAGCATTTCTTTTTGTTTACTGTAATCGAAGTAACAGTTCAATTAAATTTATGTTTTTTTACGCGCTGTATTCTTTGGATGTGTTATTATGTTATGTTAGTGTGTATATGTAGAAGTTGAGTAATAAAAGGTTTTAGTGATATTGTTACATGGACTCCCGATATAAGTTCGTATGGGATGGGCGTGGAGGTCTCAATAAAAAAAATATGGTTTCTAATTTATTCACACAACTACTATTTGCAGCATTAAAATATCTGTCTCCAGTATTACTCTTTTAATTTACCAGTGAGCGCAATATTAATGTCCATTTCAAATCTAATTAAAGTTCTTTTTAAATGTCTCGGTTCGGTTACAGTCAATTAACAAATACTCATTATTAGCACATGTTCAGTATATCTGTTGCAACCATTTGTAACTTCATTCACTCGCTCATCTAGTCCGTCAGTCCAGTCTGCCAGTTGCACTCTTTACTGCTTGATACTCGCAGTCGCAGATTTCCCATCCGCTGGTCACTTCTCTCACTGCTCGTCTTCTATCGCTAGGAACTCAGCCACTCATTGACTCATCAACTCCTCGGTTCGGAGGCCTGTCACACTTATATAGCGTTCGCCCCGACCTTCTGGAAGGTTCTACGCACCCTGAGTGACAGAAGGAGGTTAGTAATCCAGAACATTCTTCAGATAAACATATAAATCAATTCAACTAGGGTCAGCAGCATCCGCCGCTAATAGGATTATCGTGGCGACTAGCTTTCTGTAACATACAAGTCCACCGGCCTATCGCTTGCCTATTCATTCAATACAATCCCTTGGCTTACTGCCGCCGCTATCATATAACTGATGCCCTTCACTTCCACACGCTCGTGCGAAATGCGAAGGAGCGAACGAGAAACAATATGTAAGAGCGCAATTTAGAAAAGTCTGGACCGGTGCACTTATTATACTGTTTACTGTCGGGAAATTCGTATTTTGCTACACTATTCTTACGGGTGACAATGTTCATTTCATCTGGCTTTATCTAACGAGTTCAGCTGCAAACTGCACGACCAACGAGCGTGTTCTGCTTACACTGAACAATTTATATCTCCTTATACATTTCTGTGAACACTCCACAGATTTTCTTTAATCATGGGTTTGGGCCCCTGCAGTTGGCAACATTAAACACCTGCCTGTGATCACGAATTGTATAGCTATGAAAAGATAAAATGATGATGATGACAATAATAACTTATGTAAACCTGGCGGCTAATGAGTGTGGTAGTGTGTGTCAGTTGTAGTAATGTCTGCCCGGGTACAGGAGATGATTTTAGAAAGAGCTCTGCCATTGCCCAGCTTCGATAGACAATGACTGAACGCGGATCNCCATTGCCCAGCTTCGATAGACAATGACTGAACGCGGATCTGGACTAGAAACATCTTGGAAGTTCTTGGCAGTCTAATTTAACACAACACTGGGTGCAGTAAGTTTCTGCCACTATTAAGGTGTCATACCAACCTGTAAGAGATGCGTTATGTTGGCAATTATGATGCCTTGCCAGAGTTTCAATTGGTCGATTTGTAAGAAAACATTTTCTGGTCAACGAATTGGAATTCTGTATTGCACTGCCGTGCATTAGAACTTACATAACAAACATTATTAGTTCGGAAGATGATAATCTATTATTTTGGCGATTTGCTTCTACACGAAAAGCAAAACATAGCTTTTCCCGTATTATGGTGCGTAATTTTACTTACATTAATTTCATTATAGGATAAATATTTTTATTTGCAATGGTGTTTTTGTGTTCTATTAATAATTCTGTAATGTCGCTGTCACTTTCATATCAAAACTCTGTGACAAGAGAATCTATATTTATCGCATGACGTGATATCACTTGTTGCATCGAATACGGGGTTTGTGCGATATGATATATCTGAAGGCATAGATTACTTGAGGAAACGACAAATTTAATTTTAGTGTGTTTGAAGCAAAATATACTGTTATATCTTAAGAATGCAAATGGCGCGATTTGTTTTGGACCGAATACCTTTTAGACAAACCTAATTTNAATATACTGTTATATCTTAAGAATGCAAATGGCGCGATTTGTTTTGGACCGAATACCTTTTAGACAAACCTAATTTTCCTATATATTGTGCAATGCTAGATACTTTACCGAGTCAAAAAATGTTTGTGTTGTCGTAAGGAAGTAAAAAAATATATTTACATGCTTAACTGGGTTTACTAGTTTAAATTATTATTTGTCGTTTATCTTGGTGTACAGGTTGTTTGGAAATTAAACGCCTTAACTACGGGATGTAAGTCCTTATGTAAAATAAAGTCGAAAATATACAGGATACCGTATACATAAACGGAGTATAAAAGGACATATGGGTCATGAAAATTGGGTTTTGAAAACTTATTTTTGTCGAATACCTTGTACAACGCCTACAAAGTCCGCAGAAAAAGGTTACTTTTGGTTTACATGTTGCAGAGACACATGCGTAATGCTGGCCGTCCTAGATCTGTGCGGACTATTCCACTTGAGGAAGTGATACGTCAGCACATCGACGACGTGCCCTCCACGAGTACAGCTCCATAGCGTGCCAAATGGGCGTGTCCCATTCAACGCACACCCTGCATGACACCCATTTAGCGTCGATAGAGATGGTGTTGCAGAAAGTACAAGGCATCCATCGAAAATATGTTTTCAAAACCCAATTTTCACAGGCTCATATCTTCTTTTAATATTCTGTTTACGTAAATGGTGCCCAATATATTTTCGACTTTATTTTCCATAAGGAATATCCTCCCGTAGTTTCGGAGTTTAATTTCAGAACATTCTGTATTTATCAGCTTTGAAACACCATCCGGAACCAGAAATGACAGCCTCCAGTCTTCGCATCGCCATTACAACTCCTACCTTGGTAGATATGAAGAGTTCCTCTCTCGTGACACGCCCAGACCGCAGCCACTTGTCCAGAACTGAGCCAATGGCCTCCTCGTTGCAGTGCCAGTAGCTTGTGTCGATGTACCTGTAGCCANCAGCCACTTGTCCAGAACTGAGCCAATGGCCTCCTCGTTGCAGTGCCAGTAGCTTGTGTCGATGTACCTGTAGCCAGCCTCCAGGGCTGCGTCCACCATCGGCTCGATCACTTCGCTCGCTGCCTGCAAAGTAGACGTATAACCTCAGTTACACACGACTCTGGTAGAGACGGACTCAAACAATTAAGCTGTGGCAGACCAATAATGTTTCTTTTAAATATTAAACTACAAACAGCCAGGTGTCCATTTGTCTAAGTTTTGATGACCTGTTAATGTGTTCAAGATAGAAGCTTTATTATTTACATCAAATTTGGTTTTCAGTGAGTTTTGGTCTTACTTAGTAAAAATATTTACAACGTGTAAAATTTTCACTGAAATTTAATTCTTACAACACCCTTGAAAAACACAGAAGCAACGACGTACTTATTAACTGCGATATCTGCTACGATGTCTACATTTCCCCGTTTGCACTATTGTTATATGTCACCGATAAAAAAATTGCTTCACGGTTTAAATTATTACTTTTCGTCTCGGGTATTCACTACACTCCTATTGAAGGAGTAAAACGCTCGTCAACCTTACTAAAATGTTGTAATCCTATATTGTAGTTGTCCATGTGTAATGTAGTAACAGTGGTTTTGCCAAACCGAAGTTAATACCATTTCCCTGCAACCTTTCCTGTGGCCTCTTTTTCCTAGAAGCAGTTATTCAGAGATAAATACCCTAATTAAACTGCCGGAATACAACTCGGCCTGACGGGTAATACGAACAGTAACACCAAGCTTCGCAACATTCCCGGTGTTACTACAAGTGATAAATGAAAGTAAGTTGTTTATTATCAGCTGTAGTAACACAATAAACCTTTTTTGAAATGAATGCTTCCTTATAATTATTTGGAGAAATGTATAAATGCCGTGCACTCATAGCGTAGAAGTTTCGTAAAAAATAATGATGTTCTACATAATACATACTTGCAAATATTAATTGACTTTTGTATGTTGTGTTTATGTTGAGTGAAGATATTTGGGCGCCTCTTAACATTGAGGTCATGAGAGCCGATGAGAGTGAAGCGAGGTGAGTGCGGAGAAGTGCAGGAATGCAAGGGCGGGGTAAACGGGATATCCCCGAGAAAACGTTCTGACCAGCGGCATCGTCCGGCACGATTAGAACATGTGAAATTCTGGGGGCACCAGTCGAACCTGATTTGCCGTGGTAGGAGGCGAGTAGTCTAACCACTACACCACCACGGTCACTGTTGTATTTATAAGTTACATCGGAATTATGCTGTGCATTTTTCAGTTTTGTACAGGTATGTATATATAACAAATAAACAAATATATATCGGTATAGGTATTTAACATAAATATTTGAAATACCTATACTTTGTCATAATTTGGCATTCAATCTGAATTTTAAGATTGTGGAAAATATGAGCTAGCGAAAGCAGTTTATGATAGTCTTTAGGCCTATTAATAGTTATTTGCCTTAACCATAAATTTATTTTACGAGGAGTATTTTCTGGTGGATCGAAGTGAGATCTCTCCGACACGTACTCTACGAGACCAATGTAATAGCAATTCCAGTTGAAATTCATTGATACAAGAATACTAGCGCAATTTGCAATTGCATCTCCACGCGTTGAAGGAAGAGTTAAAGTTCTCTATGTAACAATATGTACAGGGTGAAGGGTTCCACTCAAGTTGGATTTCAATATCATCACTTACATATTTCGTTTCGTTACAAGCCTCGTGTCTTTTTGGGAAAATAGTATGGTACTCGGTCTTGGCCGATCATATTTACATTTCACCAGTAGCGAATTTCAGCGATTCCTGAACCTGCACTACAGACACGATGT
Source organism: Clitarchus hookeri (assembly GCA_002778355.1). Taxonomy (NCBI): domain Eukaryota; kingdom Metazoa; phylum Arthropoda; class Insecta; order Phasmatodea; family Phasmatidae; genus Clitarchus; species Clitarchus hookeri. The sequence goes on from NQII01002179.1 coordinate 115,305, forward strand.
ATATAAAACCACCAAGTGACCGTGATCGGAACAAGTTCAGAGCCAGTGCAGTCTAATCGTGCACAGATCACTTCCTGAAGATTAGGTTTATAAAAATATGGGATAATGCGTAAATTGCCTCCTAGGAATGCTGATTTTACCTAATTAATCAATTCCTTGGATAGATTTAGATCGAGGAATAGAATATCGATGTACATAGGAAATCGGGAAAAAATTAATTGTCAACGAATCTTATTTTTTTAGTATTTGACGGGCTTATTGTACATATATTGTCAGTAATGTGTTAAGATGTGCTATGCAATTGGAAAAAACTGTAAATTAAAGACTCATTAAAATAATACCGAAAGATGAACTTCCGCATAAACCAAACAATCCGTGAATACGACAATCCAAAACTCAAGAAAATTCATAGCTTTAAATGGTCAGCTGAATTTAAAAAAAAAGATTCTACAAGAAATATATTGAATTCAAAAGAAGTTGCCAGCCTTAATATCGACCTAAAAATCTATTTTTGGAGCGGAAAAAATCTACTTTTAACCAGCATGCCTAGAACCTTAGAAACTTTTGCTATATGGAAGTCACGTTTCTTCAGGGTCGGTGGCCAATATGTGTCACTTCAGACGGACGTAGCTTTGAATGGTAGTTTATACAAATGGGGTTAGATTTAAAGCCGTCACAACATACACACACTCGTAAGATAATGGTAATTTATTTCCGATCAGTATATGTTTTGTTTGTTGAGACTTTGACCAATAATATTCGTTAATGGTTTCCAAGTGGCCTCGGTAGTGCAGCGGCTAGAGCACTTGCTTCCACCAAGGCGAACAGTATTCGATTTCTGACGGAGTCACCTTTTCGCACGAGGGAAACGTGCCGCACGGTGCGGCTAGACGGCGGGTTTTTCTCGGGGATCTCCAGTTTCTCCCGTCCTTGCGTTCCGGCGCTGCTCCATACTCACCTCACTTCACCCTCATCGGCTCTCAAGACTCCGATGTTAAGCGCCACCCAAATCTCTCCTTCCACTCCAGTGAAACCACTGAAATATTAAAGCTTTACTACTTCAACGACATGATCGATGGTGTGTGTTTGTACGCATGGATGTTGATACAGACACACAAAACACCGGCAACAAATATCAGATGGAATTTAATTTTAAAAAATAGTTTAATGAGCACCATATAGAGTTCGGCATATGCGTGCGCAGATTTTGGAAATGAGGTGTGGAAATCGCAGAAGAGAGAATCACATTTACGAGATTAAAAATACAAAGTAAGAATATATTTTAACATATCCACAGCAAATAGTTTATGCTATTCTAAACATATTTTAAATTTAGTGTTCATTACGAACATGCAGACTGTGGAGTGTAAATGCGAAATAGACAAGATTCTNTTTTAAATTTAGTGTTCATTACGAACATGCAGACTGTGGAGTGTAAATGCGAAATAGACAAGATTCTTCTTTATTATCCTAATGACATGGTGCTATGAAGCGTGCAGTTGCATCACCTGCGCCCTTCTTGCGCACGCCTGTGACCTCGTTTACCTGTAATACAAGGACTTTACAGTTGTTTTTAATATCGACATGGAAACTCCAGTAGGAAACTTGACAAAAACTCTAAGTCTTATATTATTATTGAAGGATTTGTGTTTCTTTTANACATGGAAACTCCAGTAGGAAACTTGACAAAAACTCTAAGTCTTATATTATTATTGAAGGATTTGTGTTTCTTTTATATCGTGAACTAATGTTCATCACTTTCTCCCCGTGAAAACAGTTCTTTTCCGTTGGTGTTCTTTGAGAAATAATTGCGCTTGTACATTTAGGTAACGCACATTGTATGTTCATAGATACACTTACTGACCCCAATATTACGTCCTCTTAAACTCGTAATTTTAATGACATTGGAAAATCAATCAACATAGGTAACTTTTTACAGATAATTAGGTTACTAAGATTAAGGGTACCAGGCGTCCATTTTTCAATGCTTATGCTCCAGAACCTATGATGCATGTAGAAAGTAAAGATGATTTCAGTTTCATCGATTTAATTTTTCTGTTTTAGCAAATAATATTTTTTTTTGTTTTTATATATACGTGTCTTATTTTTAGTATGGATTTTGAAAGTGTTAGTAAACTCTAGGTGACTCATTTGTTTCATTAGAAAGTTATTTTTTTTTGTGACACTTAACTCCCACTTTCAGCATATGTTTTTTTTAAAGTTTCTCTTTGAATCCATTTGCCATCAGAAGTATATTACAAATGTGTAGTTAAAACTGTATTGTTAATTTAACTATCTAAGAATACCGTGTTTCTTTGTTAAGGAAATTATCTTAATAAGAACAATGCACAGTTGATGGGCTTGGAAAAACTTTAACGTAACTAATGGTTTCAAACTGGTAAGTGATAAGGTTCCTTTATTACAAATTTATCTTTTTCGACATCCATTAAATTTTAATTAATATAATTTAGCTAGGGTATTATTGATATAACAATAATTCCTGTAATACACAGATCTCAAATTTATTTTTCGAGTAAAAGTTGCAAATGTGTAGCAGCCGTCAATGAAAACCACTCGCCCATAAAATACAAAAAAATTAAAGGGAACTTAATTTGTTTTTTAATATTCACTTTAATTTGATAGTTACTTCACCTTACGAGAAAAAAATGTTTACTCAAAATAAAATATTAGATATTAAAATTTATCTTGAAGTGGTTGAAATTTGACTTCAATGTGAAATGGAATTCTTTTCCTCGAACTGACTTAAAAATCTGTATTTTATATAAACCTAATTTATAATACTATATGTTACAGTTAATTTAAAAATCTACCACATTNACTTAAAAATCTGTATTTTATATAAACCTAATTTATAATACTATATGTTACAGTTAATTTAAAAATCTACCACATTTATCAACTAAAATGTTCTAGCTTTTCAAAAAAAAATTTTTTTCAAAAACGATTTCTTTTACATATAGCGAAACAAAAAGAGCTTATCGTAAGCCTAGATTTATTTCTTAATTTCTTACACCGCTCTTATTTTGGTTGAAGAAACACTGGACTGTCATGTTTTTTTTTTTTTGCGTCAACGGAAGTTTCCAATTAAAGAAACGTGAATTTTGTAAGTATTTCCATTCGAAAAATATNCTTAAAAATCTGTATTTTATATAAACCTAATTTATAATACTATATGTTACAGTTAATTTAAAAATCTACCACATTAACAACTAAAATGTTCTAGCTTTTCAAAAAAATTTTTTTTTCAAAAACGATTTCTTTTACAAATAGCGAAACAAAAAGAGCTTATCGTAAGCCTAGATTTATTTCTTAATTTCTTACACCGCTCTTATTTTGGTTGAAGAAACACTGGACTGTCATGTTTTTTTTTTTTGCGTCAACGGAAGTTTCCAATTAAAGAAACGTGAATTTTGTAAGTATTTCCATTCGAAAAATATNTTTTTTTTTTTTGCGTCAACGGAAGTTTCCAATTAAAGAAACGTGAATTTTGTAAGTATTTCCATTCGAAAAATATTTAATTTCAGTACTGCGTGCACTGAAACTAACTAGAGATGCAACAGGCTATATTTCCGAAGGTCATTCATTCTAGATACCAAAATATTACTTCAGCTTCTTAAATATGACATCCTGGTTCATATAACTAATTTTAGTGCAATTAAAAAACTTGCCGGAGTTGGCATTCGCTCGACAGAGACTAGTGACAGAGGCACTGGGTATGTAAGTACAACACTTACAGTTACTAGAACAAGGACTATTTACTGGTAAACAGAAGACTCACCATGAAAGTGCCCAGGCCTATTACCGGCATATGTCTGTTGTTGTTGAGCAGCACGGTGGGTGCCTTACCAGCCATGGCGCCTGGCGGACCAACACTGCTTCTACGCGCAGTTGTGCAACCGTCGAGAAATGGTGTTATCTCTAGATAAGCATGCTATCGGCACAAGAATTATGCTGAGGATATGGCAGGAGATATTGCGTCATGTTCGAAGTACGTACCTTGATAAATAATGAAACACTACGTATCTTAGCTTCCAGGATAACGATGGTCTCTAGACTCAGCAGACACTGATTCGAGATTGGTTGGTTGTTTTCTCAATACGAAATACCCAACATCAATTCCAATTCCCTTAGGGGTGTATTTTTCCAGTGCAGATTCTCATACAGGGAGCGTGGTGGATACTGCCGATGTAAGGGGTGTTTTCTTGAGTCACTTTCGTTTTATTATCATAATTCCACCGCTGTTCCATCCCTTCCTCATCTCATACAGTCTCTGGGCTGATAGCAATACTACAGAGAGTTTACCCTCTTCAATCTGTATTAGTCTTACGTCATCCATAAAACTAACCATCAATGAAGGTAAAAACAATGTACAGATGTAAATTTGCATCGTAATTGGGTAATTACAGAGTCTTATAAAGTAAGAATCTGCGAAGTCATAATCTCACATGCTCTTGCATGGGTTTCAGGGGCGTATGTTCTAGACACGCGCTACATACCCAAGCCCAACAGCCCAAGGATATGCTGTGGAGTGCGAACAACAGTCATGCCGTATGCGATACTGAACACACAGCGTTAACACCTTCGCTTATTTTCCTTGGCCGACATTGAAACCTGCGTCCTTCCCTCCGAACTAGACCAGTGTGATTAAAAATGCAGTGATTAATGTACAGTAGTATGTGTTCTATAGTTTATTTGCTGCATAGAAACCACATTCATTATTGCCTCAGCATCCTTGCAGTCATCAGCAGGTCTCTCTGCCCGGTGACGCGGGTTCCGATGGACCCGATAATTAACTTGGCTAGATAGTGGTTTTCCTCGGGGTCGTCCCTTGCCCTCCACAACTGCCAGCCTTCTTTTCTTCCTACACCTCGGCTCACCACATTCTTAGAGCTCGCCAAAATTGACAGGTTTGACCCTTGACTATGGCAGCCGACTCCATTGAACGCCAGACTCATCTAATCAACGTTCGTCCTGCGACGAAGTAAGGATGGTTTTTTTCTTTAATAAAACAAAGTGAAATATTAAAGNGTTGTTTCTTTAATAAAACATTAAAGTATTGTGAGAGCGGTAGTTTTTTTTTTCCTATTTAACACTTGCGTCTGTACTTATAATAGTATTAACACATGGCCCAGAGATGTTATATTTGTCTGCTCCTTGCAATGGCAATGGCACAAACAAAAGTAGACTGCTCTCGCCTTTCAAGTCACGTTAAAATTTGTTCGGGATATTTAAGAATCACATTTTTAATACCTTTAACAGTTACCACTTGCCTAAATAAATATAACACAGCAGAAACTACGGTTCTGTAACCTGTTTCTGCTGGTCTTACTTTCCATCTTTTTTTTCGGGCATTGTCCTGCTGGCAGATGAATTTCCACATGTTAGGGGGGGGGTTTAACAACAGCATATACTTCGAGGGTAGCTTATGTGTTAAAGAGCACGGATATACTTGAAATGCAGACTTTGATGGGTAACAATTCAAAAGTAGGTGACGTGGTTAATGGGAGGAGGAAAATTTACTGTGAAACGTTGGAGGTTTTTCTCAATGTTTATTTATTCAGACCAATTACAATATTTGGGATGTATCTCAAAAAATAAATTTGACAATTCTCTTATTTTAACTAATAAACATTTTCTTCTTAGCTTAAAACAAAAATGTTTAGGTTATTCCTTCACGATTATATGCAACATGTTGAATACAATATGCACAATATGTTCATTTATGATTTTTAGGTAAAGTCAACATACAATTATTTTTGTAGTCTATTTGTAGCAGGTGCTCAACCATAAATGTAAATACAGCAATAAAANTAAAGTCAACATACAATTATTTTTGTAGTCTATTTGTAGCAGGTGCTCAACCATAAATGTAAATACAGCAATAAAATTAAAATATGATCTGGGCCTAATGACAAAGAGAGTGATGTTTCTAGCACAATGATCTCTTCGACATACAGGATGAGAAAATAAGCAAATTGTTTNAAAGTCAACATACAATTATTTTTGTAGTCTATTTGTAGCAGGTGCTCAACCATAAATGTAAATACAGCAATAAAAAAATATGATCTGGGCCTAATGACAAAGAGAGTGATGTTTCTTGCACAATGATCTCTTCAACATACAGGATGAGAAAATAAGCAAATTGTTTGGCTGATTTGCTACTTTGTTATAATTAGGTGGTCAAAATATTGTTTATTTGTTTTGAAACAGGATGCTACATTCCAGTTTTGAATGATTCAGTGATGAGAATATAAAACGTCCCACACACAGCGAGTTTACTACACTAATGAGCTTCGGCGGTGGCAATGTCTCGTCAGTCTCAAGAGGTCAGGCTTTAGTCAACTCCAAAATAACTTTCAAAGATCTGCTTCAAATACGCGAACATTCGAGGTTACTGAAAGACGAGCTCCAAGTAAAATAGGCAAACGNACTTTCAAAGATCTGCTTCAAATACGCGAACATTCGAGGTTACTGAAAGACGAGCTCCAAGTAAAATAGGCAAACGATACGTTCTGAAGATTATTCAAATAATGCGAGTGGTAATGATTTTAAGTATAGTAAGTTAAAATATTTTACGCACTAATTTTCCTACGAGTGACATGTTTTGTTAGAGAATTAAGAAAATACTAAGAACTTACGGACTAAGAACCTACAGCACTTTCCTAATTGTTGAATAAAAAAATTCGATTTCCCAAGGAATTGCTAATGGCGTGATTTTGCGTTACATAAGAGCAATATTTTATTAAAACCACGAACCAAGCAGGTTCAGGTATTAATTAAATATGAGTATGCCCCGAATGAAGGAAAACATTTTTTCTTATGCCAAAAACAGTTTTGGAAACAATCTGAACTAAAAATTACACATAAAACCAAAACAATTGCCGCAGTTACTTTTGAGTACACTTAAATTCGGAAAGGAAAAAATGTATTCTACTTCAGCTAACGAAAGTGCAGATTAAAAAAGAATTGATGTGTATGTGTTACTACGCTTGAAGTATCATTCTAGAAATACTTTTGAATATGAAAAATCATGTAATGACACATCGACGATATAGCATTGGCACTGCTGTAGATAGAAAGGTAGGAACTGGAGAGTTAATAGGGCAATGATTTCTTATCTTATATTTTTTGATTCTGAAGACAAGTCGCTTTACTCGTATGTGATTATTTTACTCACTTCAATTAAATTACACAATTAAAAAAAAAACNTGTATTAGAAAAAAAAACGTTGTGGAGAACACCAAAGTTGCTCTTAAAGATCAGGTCTTTAAATTTTCGTTTTCATGCTGTCAGCCGTTCTTCCTCAATTTTAAATATTCCTGAGCAGGTATTTATCATGTTACAGGTTGTTATGCTTACTCTTGGCTGCACATGTCCCCTTAAAGATACAAATGAATGTTAATTAATTGATACTTGGCCCGAACTTACCTTGGCGTATGGGCGTCATGATGATCTCGCGACGGTGTCACATGAAACATGAGAACCTGCCATAAGAAAACGCGTGCCATAATCTGCTGTTCTACGAGAGCTACGCCAAGCGGGGTTGCGCGGTGGCAGCTCACTGGACTCGCATTCGGGAGGAGCCGGGTTCGATTCCCAGACCAGCAATCCTAATTTCGGTTTTCCATGGTTTCCCGAAATCACTCCAGGCGAATACTGGCATTGGTCCTCAACAAAGGCCATGGTCAACCTCTTCCCATGCCTTCTCCAATCTATCTTCCCAGAGCTACTTGCTCCGGCTCAAGTGACCTCGCTGTCGTTGAGACGCTAAGCACAACTACTTACCTACAAGAGCTACATGGATGGATTGCTGCTAGTAGAGGGAGCATGGGGGCTTTGACACAAGGTGCTGTGTAATTCCTTTCGTTCGGCAGCCATAATGGATCCATATGATCTTGAAAATGACCCTGGTTAACTTTAACCTTGACGCCGGTGACTTTTGACCTTGAAACACCAAAAAATCTATACTAAAATTATTTTACAAATTATTGAACATGTATTACTAAAAAATTATTATCAAAACATCTGTTTTTAAAAATTTATTTCAAAATACTTAAATTTCCGGAGTTTGCCCAAATCCCCCTCCATACAGAAACTTTCCGCCATCTTGGTAGAAGTCAGAGCTACCACCTGCCATCGTGGTAGGTGTAGCCATCCGCCATTTTGTCAGTGCAGTCCACCATATTGGTAGGTGCAGCCGTCCCCCATCTTGGTCGGTGCAGTACACCATCTATGTTTTTCGTTGGTCATTCGGTTGTACATTACTGGAGTTTCTCTCTCATCTCCGTTATACCGCCATTTTGGTTTTTTCATTTGTCATTTGTTCTACTTTGCTGGTTCTGTCCCCAGCACCGCGCCCAGCAGATGACTAAGCCCCTCCACTCCCTCTTCCAATATATTTAATTAACCAATTGCGCCACCACTGATTCTCATTATCTAATTGCCCACCTCCTTCCAATATATATAATTGCTCCCCCCAATGTTTATCATTTACTAATTACTCGGGTGTTTTCGGAAATCTTCGTTCCTACCAATGGGCGGCCTACTTTAATCGGTTGACGGACTATTCCCCCCTTCCCCATTAAAGACTCTTTATTAGATGCCCCACGAGTCCCGTCGGGAGAGCAGTCATTTTTCTAGCTCTTAGAAATTTACGCGTGTTGTCCGAGCGTCCATAAAATCCCTTCGGCCATTTAGGCAATTGGAAGGGTGCGCTCGCTTAGTGCCTTGGCCAAACGGGATGAATTTCCGTATCTGCCGAATGAATTTCTCCTGGTCTACGCACCTTACGAAATTTCGACCTATTCAAGTATTTGCCGGACTTCTTGCAGCAGGACGAAGACATGCGGGACTGCCTCCCGTGCAAGGAGTGTTTCGAGGGGCGGCGCCTCTTCGGTTCCCGACACGACGTATCGCAGGGGTTGGTGCAAGACCCGCCGAGCAGCCCTCCCCGTATAAGATGACGTCCCCATGCACGCTATCTACTCGCACGTTGTACCCGTGGAAGAATCTCCCCTTCAAGAAATTTACTGGCAAGCAGTACCCGGCGAGGATACCAACCGAGAACACAGGTGCCCTCCACTAGTACTTGCTCCATAGTGCGCCAAATGGGCGTGTCCCATACAACCGTGTGAGACGTGATGTGCGGAAATTGCCACCATCCCTACCTTTAGCAAAAATACTTTTTCAAAACCCAATTTTCACATGCTAATATCTTCTTTGATATTCTGGTTACGTATATGGTGCCCTAAGTCTTTTCGAATTAATTTTCCATAAGGAATTACCTCCCGCAGTTTGGGAATTTAATTACCTAACATTCTATATTTACCAGCTTTGAAACACCATCCGAAACAATAAATGACAAACTCCAGTTTTCGCATCAACATTAATAAACCCTCCCTTCGTACGAATGTAGAGTTCCTCCCTCGAGACCCAGCTAGATCGCAGCCATTTGTCCAGAGCTGAGCCAATGGCCTTATAATTGCAGTGCCAGAAGTTTGTATCGAAGTGCCTTTAGCCAGCCTCCAGGGCTGCATCTACCATTGGCTCAATGACTTCGCTCGCCGCCTGCAAAGTAGATGCATCACCTCAGTTACAAACGACTCTGGTAGAGACGAATTGAAAGCTGTGATATACCAATAACTGATTCCCTTATGTACGAAACTACAATTTGCCAGATGTCCATTCGTCTAATTTGCCATGACCTGATAACACAATCAAGATAGTATCTCAATTTCTTGCATCAGATTTTGTTGCCAGTGCGTTTTAGTCTTACTTAGTATCCTTAATTTCAACATGTAATATTTTCACTGAAAAGTGAGTTCTCAGAGTGCCACTGAAAATCATAGAATTAATGCTACATTTCATCACTACGAATTTTGCATACCATCTCTGCTGATTTTTCCACTTATCGTGTTATTATGGTTAACCTATAAAAAAAATATATCACAGCGTATGAACCGTGACATAGCTCGGTCGCGATTAAATTATTACATTTGAAAGCAACCTTTGAAAAATCTCCATAAACTAGTTACCTAACATTGTATTTGTGGTCGGACAGAGTTGCTGGCCCGAGGGCCTCGCCTCCATGGCCGATATTTTGTATGCCTTTACGTCGGACTGGGGTTTTGTATGGCAACGGCTATGTGGCGGTCCCTGGCGGTCACGCAGCCAAGTACTGGCCACGCCCGATGCTACTGAACCAAGGTTATTATAAGACCACCGGGTTGTCAGCGCGCTATGGCCGTCGGGTGGAAATATCCCTGCTCCTTACGGTCATGTAGTTTAATATAAAAACTTATTTTAAAGTGGCCACAAAGTTGGCAGCAAGGCTGTAAAAGTAGTTAGACACATACAACGTCGTATTTTAAGTGTTGCAGTTAAAATATAGTTCGTTTTATGTTTACAAAAAGTCAGGATTATTTCATTGGTAATATATTTACATTCGTAAATATTTATTAATTTCAGTTGGCAGGCGCGAGATTAGAGTGATGCGGTTTATGGCAATGTTATTGTTGCATAAGTCAGAAGAATACAAAATGGACAAAATATTAAATCTTTAACAAGGCTTTCATAAGTGCTCAGTTAATAGTGGACAGCTTACAGTGCAATATTTCATCAAGCAAGGGACAAAAGTAATCAGAAATTACACACCAATGTTCGAATATTCGAATATTATGGCACAGATATTCAGATATCTGAATTAAACACATATTAACTGTGGAAAAGTTATCTTTATTCTTACATTAGTCTCGAAATAAACAGTTTAGAACTTAATTTAAAAGAAGAATCAAAAAAAGTTTTTAGTAGTAAGTGTTTCTTGGATTATAGTGGTTTGAATTTCAATACGATTAGTGTAATTCAAAGCTTACAAGTCTTAAAAAATATTTTTGCAATAAAAGTTCGTGGCAGAAACATAATCTTAAAAAGACATATACTATACTATATGTTGTCTGTTCTTGTATTATAAATATCAAATATGTAAATTGTTTTTCAAGATTAACACATAATATTTCGAGGATGCAAACACACTCTTAAAGATTTTTTCCATTTACAATGTTCGCAGGAGCAAACCTTTAAAAGTGCTGGTCGCAAAGTTCTTATCTCATCCATTTATTTGGTTCTTACTTAGCGACCATTTTTATATTAATCGTATTGTAAGAAATAACATATCTTCAAAATGTATTTGTTTACATTTTCCTCAGAAATGCTTGAGTCAACTACATCTTTAGTATGGATCGTTATGTGGGTACTCCGGATGACTCGTAATTCTGAAAAAAATAAAAAGCAGAAACAGAATTACGTACAATCAAAATTTTCAGTTAAACATCAATAAAAAAAATTTCTATCTGCTACAAAAATTTTTTTATTGAAATTCAGCAATAAAATAAAAATATGATCTGATCCTAAAGACAACATGAATGATGTTTCTNTTTTTTTATTGAAATTCAGCAATAAAATAAAAATATGATCTGATCCTAAAGACAACATGAATGATGTTTCTAGCACAACACTATCTTCGATGCTACACGGTATTGTTAGGTGGTCAAAATAACCTGTTTGGGAGGGTGGAATGACAGCTGTATCCTTTAAGTAGTGGGGTCGTCTCCTTCAAGTACCAACCTCATCTCGTTCATGTTGTTGACCCCTGTCTGAAGATAAGCATGTGCAGATTTTCACATAGCCATATTGTACTTATAGTGAGAGGTATACAATATTAACTTACTATTAATTAATCATCAAAGTGTTAACATCATCACAGGAAAGCATGGCGTCACAGAGTTTTGTATCCATTTTTTTTTTCAGCTCCAGTTGTTGGAACACTATAAGCGTCCCAAAGGGCTCTATGATCGCAGGTGAGTAAATAAGCTTTCATTTCCAATACCAATAATATTCTAAATAATATCGTGGCTTTCCACAATACTAAGATAACACCTTCCTCATGTATCTTTCCGCATCCCTCTATGGACTACGTATTTTGCTGTAGACCTATACTGAACTGANGATAACACCTTCCTCATGTATCTTTCCGCATCCCTCTATGGACTACGTATTTTGCTGTAGACCTATACTGAACTGGCATTCTATGCTTATTTTCTCGCACGTACAGTTAAAGAAAAACCTTTTTTGAAAAAAGTTACATGACGTAGCTTATCCTAGTTACGACGTGGAATGAAGCACTCACTCTGGAAAAGGAAACGGCGACATTTAGGCTCGAAAGGAAGGGAAGTCGAGGACGTACAATTGGTCCATGTCCTCGTCGTCCAACTTGAAGTCAAAAACCTGTCAACAAACCATACCAATTCCCATAATTTTAAATATCATATATCACTCATGCTTCCATGGAGAATCTGGTTAATAGTACAACCATGAAATAAACTTGACGGCAATTCGCATAACCGTATCTACCATATCTTCGTGCGTCATATACGTGCTTTATGAATGATCAGATCACCAAAAATCCAGAACTATATGTACTGATAAGCAATTTTGCAAATCATACGCTTATCTTTGTTGTGTGCCACAATGAATGACCAGGCCACGAGGTAAAATATAGTAATGGACTACTTAATCAGCATTATGATTTTACATAATATTTTTGTCACTCACTTCTAGAAGTGGCTCTTATCAACACGCATCATGTGCACATCACAGGCGCAGTTTTACCTTTGAGAATAATAACGAAATTAATTTAACTGGATGTCGTAGTCTTTCAACATTTACGTAGTTTATCATCAAATAAGGCGTGACCTACAATGGGAGAGTAGATAAGTGCTCAATGTTGCTTAAATTTATTGATCAATTCAATTCTNTAGATAAGTGCACAATGTTGCTTAAATTTATTGATCAATTCAATTATCTTATCACTTAGTTGAAAAACTCTTGATGGCATGACTTAACTATACACAGCTGAATGGTCATACATTTGGGTTTACAACAGACGGGCAGGTTATGTTCGTGCATCGAAAAAGGATTTTCCTTTATGATCACACTTCAGAGCAAGAAAATTTTCCGCTTGCCCTCCTAACCCCAAGGATACATTCTACGATATATTTAAATAGCAAGGTATAAGTGTTGTGATTTACACGCTCATGAACAATCCATGTTAAGTGTTTCGCAATGATAGACATTGGGGAACTATGTTACGATACGCTAACACGATGTTTTGAAATCATCTATACTATAATATTAGATACCTATGATCTAGACCCGAAACGTTCAATGTCATTGGCATTTCTCTGGCATGGAAATGGATATTGATCAAATCAGATACCAATTTTGAGTTTGTAACTGCTATAGGAATGTAATTAATATTTATAGGAGTTATTCATTTGAGAATATATCATGTCATCTTCGTTCTTATATACTTACATGAAGGCTACTGACAAGTCTATGAGCAGCAAGTTAATGCCTGCGAAGTACTATAAACACATTTCACTTAGATAAATATATATGTACATGCACCACTGTTGAGGAGACAAAACCCCAATCTGATGCACCAATACGCAGAGTTACATCCTCTCACAGGTGCTGAGATCCCCGTACTCAGTCCCAACCGTGGTCCGGCCCTGGAACTGCTCTCATCCGTGCTTGTACCTCCAACACAGCATCGGATCCCAGAGCGTCAAGCGTTTATTGTGAGAGGATTTCAGCATGATATCCTCTAGCATGCAGAGTATAATCATTGCCGCCACGAGCACAATCTCAGTGGACCGCTCACCAGAGAGGACTTCCGGTGAGATCAGACCGATCGTCATGTGGTGCTGTTTACTTCCTGTGGCACTTATGGGTTTGGCATGACTAATCGTGCGATCCCATAATGGCCGACTGTTAAGGCAAACAGAAGTAGCGTATTCTTGATTCATGATCGAGGGAGGGCGACCTTTCCTTCACCTTGTGAGAAGCTTCTTCAACTGTGCATAAGAACACTCATTATAGTTCAGCGGACATAATGAGTGCCTTGCCATTTACGATGAGGAACACTCCAGCCGGGTATAAATAAGGCGTACCACCATTATGTGTCAACTGCCCCTCTGTAGGATCAGTTACAGTGTTCAAAGCTTCACCAGACATTTGCACAATATTCTCCTGTGGTTTCCCACCTCATCGTGGTATGCGCCTTTCGCCCATTACAGATCGTTCGCTTTTCATGTCTGCTTGCTCGCCGCAATCTCACTGTCACCTATCCTTACAATTTCATACATGGGATTTCTTTGCACTGACATTTCTGTATTGGGCCCCCAAACACCTGGGCAGTAATTGGTGTAAAGTCTATCCAGGCGGTCGAGCTTTAAGCTTCGGTCTTATCTATTCGGGCCGATAACCAGGAATATAGCCGTTTATTAGTCACGAGGAAACCAGGTCGCACAGGGGTAATGCTTATTCATGTTATGGTCATACTATTCCTGAATATAATGTAGTTGCATAAATGGGTGTATGTTAACCAACTACTGACACCTGTTACATTACTTTTTCAGCCTGAGTGATAATATGGCAAAATATATTTCAAGTTGACTTGTTCACCCACAACTATGGAGCAAACATTTAATAGACTATGGGCAATTTCATTGAAGAGGTGTAGGAAAATTGTCCTGATAACCCTTGTGTATCGTTGTCAAACTAAAAATGTTTGGTCCACTGAATAAAGAAATAAACTGTTAAATGTCTTCTATGACAGCGATATATGAATTAAATAATATTCACAGAATGATATCCCGATATCACTATAAATGTTTTCAGATAAAAATAAATTACAACATTATGAAAAACATACACACTTTTAGAACACATTTAAGAGTCAATATAGGAGTGTAGATATTGAAATGCTTAGCCTTTAGATCTCATGACAAAACATTCAATAAACTTAAATAATAGACACTTTGAAATTATTCACCTTCATTTCTTTATGAGAAACTTCAAAGTTTTGTAAATGTTAAAAAGCCAGACAGAAAATGCCACACCATGAAGGCGTGAATGTAGAAACATAAAACGTGCAGAGTGGATGTACTTATGCCTGTTATGCACCTGATTACCATTTAAGGCCAATCACATCAACCGAAATAGGCATACAACGGATGAGTTCACGAGAGGTTTCATCAAAGGAATACATACTACCGGTTGGCCGTTGAGCCGTATGGCAGGGGGAAAACCAATGTGATGTCACAACTGTCCGTTACAACTGGCAACAAAGGTTCCAAGAAGGAAATGTGCATTGTCATAGTGGACTAGGAGCTTAGAGACGGACAATAAAGAGCACAGTTCGTCGTATCAGACGCCATGCTGCAGCACACCCACACTCTACAATTGCCGANATAAAGAGCACAGTTCGTCGTATCAGACGCCATGCTGCAGCACACCCACACTCTACAATTGCCGACATTTTGCGATGTGTGCACGGCAGTTTGAATGTTCCGATATCACCTTGGACAGTATCGCACCAATTGGTTGAAGCAGGTTTGTAACCCGCCAACCGTTGAGAAGGCTACCTTCAAAGGGAGTTAACGTCGTCATCGCTTAGGATGACGTCGTATCGGAGAAGCATGGGATGCAGAATGGTACAGTATATCCTTCAGCGACGAATCCAGTTTCTGTCTCACTAATGATGATCACCGTGTGAGCATCTTGTGGCGACGTGTCCATCTGGCTGATTCCTCTGCCATTTTGGAGCGCCATGTAGTCCGTCAACATGGGGTTATGGAATGTGATGCTATCAACACCAACAGCCTCTCGCCACTGGTACACACTATGAGCTCATTAACGGCACGACATTATGTTGATGAGGTGCTGCGGCCCGCGATAATGCCATATCTGCACGGCGTTCCGAACACAGGTTTTCAACAGGATAACGCCCGTCCACATACAGCTCATATCAGCCTCAATGCCTTTCTAGGTGTGCATATGTTTCCTTAGCCTACCCTATCACCCTATCTCTTACCAATTGAGAATCTGTGGGACACGATTGGACGTCAGTCGAATACACTACCTCCCCCACAAAATGAGAAAGATTTGTGGACTCAGATCAACAAAATACAGTCCACGATACTCTGGGATATCATTCAGAAACTCATCGAATCAATGCCACGTCAGGTTCAGCAATATATCTGCCAACATGGAAGTCCCACTGCTTAACTATCACTTTGTATTTTAGGCCACTGGAGCCTTGTCTGTAAGTGAAAATAAAATAATTTTTTCTACGCCTGTTTAGGTACGCATGTGTGTAGTTGATCTGTTTTTAAGCATTCCTTCATTGTGTTGTTTTTTTTTTGGGGTCAGGCAGTGCATATGTTGCAAAAATCCCTTATGCTAAAAATCAGCCCCATCTAAAGTATTTTAATGCCATGCCTTGTACATAGGAGGTATAATTATTTGACTAGTTCTAGGTATGCACTAGTTTTGTTCCCTTAAATCAGTTAATTCCAAAATGCTTACTGTAGAGTATCTATTAAAAAGTAAATGCCAGCGCTAAGTGTCACGCACCTGGAAGTTTTCCTTGATATGACAAGGTTGCATGCTCTTGGGAATAGCATGGATGCCCCTCTGCACGATATGCCTCAAGAGCACTTGTGCCGCGGTCTTGTTGTGTTTCTTGGCTATGCTCAACACCACTGGATCACTCAGAGCGCTCAGCGCAGGGATCCTGTGAACACACCAGCATCCTGTTCGTTGTGATCAATACTGACTCAATTAAATTACTTTATTAGAGATGTTACTGTTATTTAGTGAAGATTAATTTAACAACAAATAAATTAACACACAGTTCATTTCTTTACAACGTTCTTTGTATTATTATCTTAACAACGGATCTGTCTGTGCATTTATGTACAGCAGGTTGTTTTCTCATGAATGGCAATGGAAGACTGTGCCCTCAGTGAGAGGAAAATTAAAAGAGCATACTTCGTTGCAAAATTTTGGTGGCATTATTTATAACTACGAGTTAATGTTGGTTAGTAATTTTATGTACGTATTTGACGGCCGCATGTGGGCATGTAAACTGAACATTGTTAAAGACAACTACCGAAATGGTCATCAAATTATTCCAGATATCTCCTCTTTTTCCATTTTTTTACAAATTGTAGTGAATGCTCTTCTCTGTTTGTAAAGTTTAAATAAGTTTTACAAAGTTCAAACCGGGCAANGTATTTGACGGCCGCATGTGGGCATGTAAACTGAACATTGTTAAAGACAACTACCGAAATGTTCATCAAATTATTTCATATATCTCCTCTTTTTCCATTTTTTACAAATTGTAGTGAATGCTCTTCTCTGTTTGTAAAGTTTAAATAAGTTTTACAAAGTTCAAACCGGGCAACTTTTGCCAAATGGTTATAATATATTCATATTACATTTGCAAATGAGATATTTTAAAAATATATTTAGGATTTTTCTCTAACATAGCAACGGAAAATGTAAAAATAACAAATAGTAACTAACAGAAAGAAATTTAAATCTGGGAGTCACATCACCTAGTTTTAAAGGCGACGTTTATCGCATTTGTGCATGAATCTGTTAATACATTAAAAATATTTTAAGGGAAAGGCACGAACACACATTACATACATACACACAAGCATTAGTTGCATAAACCCACACGAAGTTACACATATGCTTTGGAAGTGATTTAAAATATTCAAATCTTCAATATAATTGTATTTGAGGAAATTAAGGGGTGGGGGAAGCAGACTTAAATGCTAATTTATAATTCCTGCTATGTGGCTAAACAATTTATTGTCACGCTTTGCCAACTACTTTAAGAAAAAAATAGAGAAAAGTAGAACAGAGATATGTATGCTTAATTAAGTCTCTGCTCAATTTGTATTCTCCAAGAAGTTTTAAGTAGAGTTTGGATGGCTATTTTGGTGAAAAGAGACAGCACACCAAGGTTGGCTATGATATCCTCTGGTTTAAGACTTTTTTTTTTCAGAATTGCAACGAAATGTAGAGAGTTTTTTTTTATGTGAGGCCGGAGTAGGAACAACAGGTTGAATCAATTTGCCTATATATTTGCCAAATGCGTTGGTTGGAGAACGTATGGCACTCTCTATGAGCCTCAGGAGTGTGTTGGGCTTGTGAAACTCGGGGAGCCCATAGCAAGTAGGTGTACTGGCATTCTTAACAATGATGTGTTTCTTGGCTTCACCTGGTGAGGCTGACTCTATGACTAGTTTGTTTGTGGTTGCATATATTTGTCTGAAAAGAGTTACATATATTTTATTAATCAAGAGCAAAAATATTAAAAAATAAAATAGACCACTTAAAATTTTTCGACATACTGTACCGCTCCCTTAAGGATCTCACTTATGCTCAAGCTTTAATAAAATGTCACATAGTGCCTCTTTTGATCCCCCATCCCACCACCCTCTCAGAAAACTCCTGGATTGTGATAGATTAAACGTGGAAAGGGGGTGGTGTAGGTTTTCCTCTTCTAATTTTCGATCGCGCGTCATTTCCCCGCCGTTCGTCTTGCGATCTTAAAATTTGGCACCGGGGAATCTTTTAAGGGAGAGTTTCGCCCTGCCTAAGGGATTTAGAAATTTCTAAGTTTTTAATGGGGCTCATTTTTAGATTCTCTGTATTTACGAAATGTTTCGGCATACGGCATTCTAATTTGACGCACTCAGTTTCCATAGTCTAACTGTTTGCCACTGGCTCCAGTTTAACTGTGCGATTTTAAAAGGACTTGAATCTCAAATTGATATACCCCCGAAACGGTTAGAGATACAGTGACGGTATAAGGTATGCACTCTCAGAGGTCCGACATCTTTCATCTGGTAAGAAGGCGGACACTTTTTTCCTAGAAAAATTTACAAAAACAAGGAGTAGAGTTCCATTTTCGCACCCTTCAGACAACGAAAACCGCGCTTCAAAAAATCGTTATTTTCGATGCTATTTGTCGCATTCTCATAACTTTCACTGAACGCCCATTTTTTTTTTTAAATCTCCTTTCCTTCCTCTTTCTAAACGCCAATCTCTTGACGCCTTTGCCCAAAACTCTTGGTGGATATAGCATATGGAGGGGGAGAGGGGAGGTGTACGAGGTAGTTCGAAGTACAATATCCCAGTGTGGTATATTTCTTAAACATATTTGAGGCCACGGTTGCTGAGCGGTTAGACTGCTCGCTTCCTACCAAAGCTAACCTTGTTTAATCCCCGGTTGGGTCACTCCCTGATTTTCGTCATTGGGAATCGTGCAGGACGATGCCGCTGGTCGGCGGGTTTTCTCGTTTCATTCCAACGCTTCTCCATACTCACCTCGATTCTCTTTCATCGGCTTTCAAGACCTCGCTGTTAAAGCCGCCCAAATCTCTTCACTCTTCACTTAAACCTTTAAGTTTCCGCTGCCTCGCGGAATACCATTGACATCAACATAACTGTAATATTTTAAGGGGGAGCTAAATTTAAATATAGCTCTGAATTTAAATTTAGCTCTGGAGAGCTAAAAAAAACTGGTATAGGCGTGCGTATGCAAATAACAGAGGTATGGGACCTATAAGAGTAACGCGTTGCGGTCGGCAGCGCCTATATAAGTCAACAAGCGTCTCTCAAAGTTGCTAGATCGGTTACTGCTGCTACAATGGCAGGTTATCAAGATTTAAGAAAGATTGAACATGGCGTTATAGTCGGCGCACGAGAGATGGGACATAGCATCTCCGAGGTAGCAATAAAATTTGGATTTTCGCTTACAACCATTTCACGAGTGTGCCGTGAATATCGGGAATCCAATAAAACATCAAATCTTCAACATCGCTGCGGCTTGAAAAAGATCGTGAACGAACG
The DNA here is from genome assembly GCA_002778355.1 of Clitarchus hookeri. Classification (NCBI taxonomy): domain Eukaryota; kingdom Metazoa; phylum Arthropoda; class Insecta; order Phasmatodea; family Phasmatidae; genus Clitarchus; species Clitarchus hookeri. Next base: position 135,099 of record NQII01002179.1, read on the forward strand.
GGACAAACGACGACTGACGAAAATCATTAAACGTGACAGACGTACAACCCCTTCTCAAATTGGCGCAGATATCAATGCCGGGGCATCAACAAGTGCCAGCGTGCGAACAATTCAACGGACCATCATTGATATGGGCTTTCCGAGCCGAAGGCCCACTCGTGTACCGTTGTTGACTGCACGAAACAAAGCTTTACGCCTCGCCTGGGCCCACCAACACCACCATTGGACTGTTGATGACTGGAAACACGTCGCCTGGTTTGACGAGTCTCGTTTCCAATTATATATCGGGCGGTAGGACGGATACGGGTATGGAGACATACTCATGAATCAATGAATACTACATGTCAACAGGGGACTGTTCAAGCTAGTGGAGGCTCTGTCATGGTATGGGGCATGTGCAGTTGGCGTGAAATNCACCATTGGACTGTTGATGACTGGAAACACGTCGCCTGGTTTGACGAGTCTCGTTTCCAATTATATATCGGGCGGATGGACGGATACGGGTATGGAGACATACTCATGAATCAATGGATACTACATGTCAACAGGGGACTGTTTAAGCTANGGGGACTGTTCAAGCTAGTGGAGGCTCTGTCATGGTATGGGGCATGTGCAGTTGGCGTGAAATGGGACCCCTGATACGTTTAGATACGACTCTGACAGGTGACAGATATATAAGAATCCTGTCCGATCGCCGGACGTGGACAATTCCAGCAGGACAATGCGACACCCCACACGTCAAGAGTTGCTACCGACTGGCTCCAGGAACACTCTCCTGAGTTTTGACTCTTCCATTGGCCACCTAAATCACCAGACATGAACATAATTGAGCATATCGGGGATGCCTTTCAACATGCTGTTCAGAAGACATCTCCAACGCCCATGGATTTGTTGACTGCCCTGCAGGATTCATGATGTGAAATGCCCCCTGCATACCTTCAGACATTAGTCGAGTCCAGGCCACGTCGTCTTGCGGCACTTCTGCGTCCTCGAGGGGGCCCTACGCGATATTAGGCAGGTGTACCAGTTTTTTTTTTTGCTCTTTAGTGTATCTTCTGATTTCTTTGAGATATGGCTACGGTGCTCGATAGGCTTTCTCATTGNTTTTTTTTTTTGCTCTTTAGTGTATCTTCTGATTTCTTTGAGATATGGCTACGGTGCTCGATAGGCTTTCTCATTGGTACAACTGCTTTTCCACATGAAGGCGTTGGCCACCTTTAACACTTTAAGGCGTTAAGCACATTTAACCATTTTTCATTTTTTTTTTGTAGATTTTAAGGGTGGTCGTTTTTCAAAATTTGCTCCCTGATCGCAGTGACTTTTTTCGAGGATTCTTTCTTACACATTCTGGAGTGTTGTGTAAGAATTTCCCTATATCTCCTACTTTTTACCATTCATTACCCATAACGAACAGCTGGTGGAAACCCGCGAGTTCGACTACTGCGAGTTACATGGGCTGTGGGGTTTGGCTTCTGCAGGTCATGTTCCCATCTTCATGCATNCCGCGAGTTCGACTACTGCGAGTTACATGGGCTGTGGGGTTTGGCTTCTGCAGGTCATGTTCCCATCTTCATGCATACCTCACCTGATTCACCCTCGCAGAATAATTCCGCTGAGTTCTGCAGGTCCGGCCTGTGGTCATCTTATTAATCAAGAACGTTATTAATCAAGAACGAAAGTTTGGAGCTCGAAAAAGCAAACTTTTAGCGTGAGGGTGCTCAGATCCTCCCCTCGAGGCCTGAAGTGATGACATCCTTTTATTGCCCCTCCCATCCTTACCCCTTACCTTCCTTTCTCTTCCCAGTCCCCTCCTCATACTAGGATGTCATTTGATGAAGGGGGTGTTTTTTTCCGCTATCAATTTTAGATCGCTCGCCGTTTAGACGCCGTTCGTCTTAGGTGCTCGCAAATTGGCACAGGGTTTTCTCATAAAGAGGAATTTTCACCCAGCCCAGATCATTTGCAAAGGGTTGAATGCCATTTATGAAATGTTGTACTTTATTACTGATTTGACAGTCGAGCTAACGATGTAACTATAGAAACACTGTCCACAAATTACTGTTGTGAATATGACAGGATGGCATTACCGCAATATAATAAATGTCACTGACGTCAAACGCAGAGTCTTGTGTCTAAGGAAAAATGAGTTTAACTTCACATAAGCTACTTTACCTAAAAAGTTGGCCTCCTCAGCTTTGTTACTTTTTAACTCTATGATGTTTAGAAGAAAATATAGCAATACTCAATGAAAATATATGATGGCCGAAATTCTTTCTATTAAGCTTTCAATNATGGCCGAAATTCTTTCTATTAAGCTTTCAATTGAATTAGGGAGAAAGAATTATTATGCGGAGGAAAGGATTTTGAAGACGACAATTCTGTTTTCATGGTGAGTGTTACGTTTTCTTCAGGTTTCTTAGTACACCCAGCTGTAATCTTCACAGTATAATCTTCACTGAATGCTATTTGAGCTTCATTGTGACGCCCATTCGTATTAAATATTATTATAACACAGAGAAGCGAGATAATTAATGTTATTGCTCTATTGAATGGCATAATTTGATATTTCAGAATCAAGAAAATTAAAGTTCATGGAGCCGATGTAACTGTTACTTTCTTAAGATAACTTTTGTTTTTAAAATATAATAAAAGTGCTGCAACATTACACTAGTCAAAATAGTAAGAAGAAATTCAAGACTATTTACAACCCTTTATGAAAATCGTTAGAGAACTTCGGCGTAACCTCATCCTAGCACTAATAATGTGTTCGTTAGTGCGTTCAACAAACTCACCCTGACGTGTCCCTTCCCATCATCTTCATCAGCAGAGGCAGGTCAGGTGAGCCAAGCGGGGCAATCGCGCACACAGCTATATCGAGCGCCTTGCAGAAACCTGTTAGCTCCTTCTGCTGGAAGTAGACGTGCAACTCCACCAGCAGCACGGCTGGCGGGATCCTTGACTCCTTCACTATGCGCTTTATTTGTCTGGCGTTGAAGTTGCACAGACCTATTGAACGCGTCTTTCCTGCATCAACTTGGTCTTCCATTGCCTAAGCGAAACCACACAGGCACAGGTATAGACTGTGCACTACTGGAATCCCTGTTGAAGATATACTTCTATGCACATTATGTATTCTTCTACAATTAGTAAAATTAACATGCCATTGGTATTATCACTTTATTCATCCCTTGGTCAAGAGGAACTGTGATATTATTTTAAAAGTAAATAATTTATACATTTCCTAACTCTTAAACTCAAATGAATTAAAAACAGAAAGTAAAAGAAATAATTTCGGTACTCACAAATGTTTACCTATCACTTATAATTCAACGNAAATGAATTAAAAACAGAAAGTAAAAGAAATAATTTCGGTACTCACAAATGTTTACCTATCACTTATAATTCAACGTTAAGGCATGGAACTACTTTCCTCCCGTCGTAACCAACTTTACTGGTGCACGCCAGTCAGTTTGCCCGTTAAAATGCATGCAACTAGGGCCAGTGACATTTTTTAGAGGTTGATTTCAAAAGCGTTCAATTAGCCATGAACAGTCTATAGGTAAGTAGGGCAAACATCTCGGCGACAGCTAGGTCGTTAGAGACGAGGCAAGTTACTCAGAGAAGCAGGGACAGGGAGGTAGCCCGCCATGAGCTGTAGTAAGGATCCTTCCCAGCATATGCCTGGAGTGATTTAGGGAAACGGCAAAAAATACAAATCAGGATAACTGAACCGGGGATCAAACCCAGGCCCTTCCGAATGTGAGTCCGGAGGTTTAAAATATCGCTCGGTAAACTGTACGTAAGTGAACAACATTGTCGTGTAACTCCTTTTGAGTAGAAGCCTCGCTGACCCCCTTCACGAGCGCCTACCAGTTGTCACGTGTCACGAGGCAGGTGAACAGCCAGAACGGATCGCAGTTACACGTGTCAAGGTTGTGCCGAGTAAGAGTTGGCATATAGCCGGAGTACCCGGATAGTGCTATGTACATACATAGGAGCGGGAGAAATCGCAGAGCCAAGTAAGAGCACCTCTAGCAAGCCCGTGAGATCAGTTGAGCGCCGATATATCACAAAATAATCATGTGTATTTCGCAGGAAATCAGAAAACACGCACCGCGGAGAAATAGCTGACAGAGTAAGCTAGGGGCAAGGTGCCACCTTCCCCCCGCCCCCCCAACCTTCAGGAACCAGGGCACGTTTTGTGAAAGGCATTGTTCTGTTTTCGACCCACCACCCCCTCCCCCAACAAGGCGACATATGCCGACAATTAGGGAAGGAAGCTAGAGAGATATAAGTTTCCTTGCGGGATGGTGAGGAGTCAGTTCTTTATCGCCGCACAGAGAGTCAGTCAATTATTGCCACGGAGAGTTCGAGGAAGCAGACGCGCAGAGATCATTTGGCAGGGGGCTCGGACCCCGGGCCATGTCAGTACGTCAGTAGAGTAGTCCAAGTGAGACGACACCCAAATGCGGGCCTCTTCTTTCCAAGGCCTATCACTTCGCCGGAGCTCGTCCCCAGATGACAGCATACAACAGCCGAGATAAGTATACAACCAGCCGCCCAGAGAAGCCCCACTCCACCACAAAGTCGCCCCAGTTAATACGAGTAGCCAAATTAGAGTACCACACCTCGGAAGTGTTGCTATATGTTGTTTTTGTTCAAACTCGAGACAATATAGTTATCCAGTTAAGTGAAACGTCAAAAGACTACCTTATTGAAAAACCCCTTAACTTTCTAGACAACTTATAGTCTATGCCTGGAGAAATTAACTACGACACTATAAGTCAACCTCTATTCTCCACAGGTGGGGTAAAGCGCAAGTTACTTTGGCTTCCCCAAGAAAATAGCGTCAACATAATGCATGGTTTGAGTTTCGAATATAATTAGAACGAAAGCTATCTCTTGCTTCTGATTTTAGCAAATAATAAACGCAAGTTTACCTTGGAATAACTGCAATTAATGCTGGTTAGTTTGAAGAATAATTATGATCAAAACAAATATTCAGAGCAACAGAGAGGGCTGTTGGCTCCTCTCTTTTCAGTTATAAATTTTTTACCAAGTGTTAAATAAATCATAGAATACGGGAATTATAACAGCATATGCCTTAAAACGTTAGCCAAATGTGAATAATTTCATTAAAACAGATTAACAACACAAAACTGAAAGTTTATATGATTTAACGAAACACAGAAAAAGTTTTTATTTCATCTTCCAATGTGTAATTTAATTCCGGAAAGTCTTACGCCTTCAACAAGACTTCGTCTACGGCCTCAGTCTGGCTTGTTTGGAGGCTTGAGATGACATCAGCAAAGCGTTTTCGGGTCTCTTCACCTAGATTTGAATGTCATTTCGACTTGCAAGGGAAAATATCGATTGTGGGCTGTGTTTGGAGAACATAAATTTCTAGGTAACATAGGATTAGACTTGTAACTTCTTGTAATGCTGAAGTTAACCTTGCCTTCTCCGCAATTGCGTGCCCTTTTAATCGGATGAAACGGCTACTCTCGCCTGGGCAAATTTTCTTCTGTTGTATTCAAATAAAATGTTTTTGTAATAACGAGTGTGTTCAAAGAAAGCTTCAAAAAACTTTTCTGCTTCAAAACCGACCCTTCAGAGTCTTGGCCGACTGAATAAACCACCTAAAGAAGCCGTTTAAGCCAAATTAAGAAGAAAATCCAAAATAGGTTATTTGTTAGCATGGCCTTCGTGTCTGAGTAATGATGAGGTGACGAGGATCCCCGGACGCGTATCCCCAAAATACTTCTGGCCTGTGCCCAAACCAAAAAAGAGAGCCACTAACAAGGGTCCTAGGCTTCCAAAGGCAATTTTTAATACCTCCTCACACTACAAAAATTACTCTTTTGACTACTGAGAAAGGAAGTAAGAGATCAAGCTCAGCTGAAGGAAAAGAGCAGCTCATGAATAAAAAGCAAGAATTAGTTCCACGATCAATAGAGAGGGGACGAACTAAAACTAAACATACTGTCAAAAGAAGGCTCCTAGAAGAAGCCGATACAGAACTATGTGAATCATACATTGATTATGAGGAATCCGTCTTAAAAACACCAATCGGAGTCAAGAGCCCTGGCCAAGAAGATGCAGCCTGCCTGCGTACTGGAAGCCTTCCTCTGTTCCTGGACTATCAGTGGCACTAATGAGATGGCGAGATCGTGTTTAGGCCACAATGATCTGTGTCGTGAAGTAAGCCTAACTGAATGTAGGAAGAATCCTTCTCGAATGTTGTGTCTTTCAGAAAAGTGCGAAGAGCAGACTGAAAAGCTACAGAGACATTTCCGAATGTGTACGAACTCGGCTTCTCCGCCAGATAAGGAACGATGTATGTTGTCGTTGTTTCCTAAATAATTTCCACCAGAAAATAATTTTATAGCGATAAGGCTACCTCTTCTATGTAAGTCGGCGAATCTAGTAGCTAGAGTACAACCAGGGTACGGCGAGAGCTTGTGGAGTCAGGAGACTATGCGCCACGGCCACAGCTTCCTGGTAGTTCGACTAGTTGCTAGTGGAGCACCTAGGGTGCAGCACGTGACCCACTGCGCTGCCTAGGTAACCAGTGTGTCAGGCAGAATCCCGGAAGCAGAAAAATGTAACACAGGGTTCAGCTTGTTTCTCCGTCTCGATACGACGATATAAGACACTATATCTTATATAACACTGATGTGCGGCGGAGTATACGGAGTTACTTGACGCAAAAGTATAGGAAAACAACCGAGTATTAATGAGAAAATTGTGATCAACACACGTAACAGTTTCTATGATCAGAGTACTCACCGGTGTAAGTGAAATAACACAAAATGGATGTAACAATGTCGTTAATTAGTTAAAGCACTACTTCCAATAAAGAATATGTCGGTGAGTTACGGCACATATCTGCCAGTGCCATGCAATGTGATTCTGTCATACCAGCATACAAATCGGGTTGTACTGATACATGTGCCTGATAATTGCTAGGTTCGTGAGGGATGGAGATCTTAAATAAAGCAGCTAGATTTGATTTCCGAAATTATTCACTATGAAACAAAATACATACACAGCTGGCAATGTCGTTAAGAATGTACTGTCACTCACTGTACCAGTCCTCAGAGGAAGTAATGAACCATTATTGAATATCTTATTACGTTAATAAGTTATGTCAGTCTTATTAAAGGCCGTTCACCGTAAACTGAGCACTTTTGAAATCCGTTCTTAAGATATATGTGTGTGCACATAGTGTATTCTTACACCATATGTAACATTAACATTGCGATGGGCCTGGTCACTTTAAATATGCGTCGATAAAGTGAAACTGTGAAACAATAAAACATAAATACGTTACAAATGTTCTAATCCAAACACTTATATGCACTAAAAAAAGGGAAGCAAAAGAAATAATTAAATTTTTAACAGACGTTTACCTAACTCTATTAATTCAACGTGAAAACCATACAACTACTTTCTATCCGCCGTTACAAACTTTACTTGGTGCATGCCAGTCAGTGTGCCCGTTAAAATATCTGAAGACACGGGCAATGAAATTCCTCACAAGTTGACTTTGAAAGTGCTAATCCTATACCAAATCGTGGAATCTATCAGAGTTGACCAATCCAGTGAACTTCTCCAACCTCCACTCCGACGGCTAAGTGGAAACACACAAACACCACAGCATTATCCTGGGAGCACTCTGACGACTCCCTGTATGTGCTCGGGCACACAGGTGTCCATCTCCGTGCTGAAACCCGTCCTAGCTTGTCGAACTCACAAGGGTGTCGACACTGGCTGGGCAGGGGCGCGTTGTCCACCCAGAGTGGACAGCTGGTTAGGGCAAGCAAGGAGCATATTCTTCTGTAATATTAAATGACTGGCGCAATGTCTCCTCAGTATTATGGGCAGTTCACGGTAAACTGGGTACTTTTGAAAGACCCATAGTCGTGCGCAGAGGGGGTTCAGTGGGCGCAGATGCACCCCAATTGCATCAAGTATTTAGAAAAATAAAAAAACGCAATGCCGAAATGTGTAACTGTCTAAAATACTTTACTGCTAATAGTAGCGTTTAAATATATCGATCAATAACGTTGCAGGGGCCGCGGTGGCGTAGTGATCAGACTACTCGCCTCACAGCCTCACACCTGGGTGAACAAAATTCGCTTCCCCGTGGGGTCGCTCCCGGGTTTTTGCATGTGGTATTAGTGCTGGACGATGTCACTGGTCAGCGGATAGAGAGAAAATGTGTGTGTTGGTAATGCCTAGTAAGAAAAAGTTAACATGGAAAATATTATTAATGTGGTTGCGCAAAAGTGCGATGCATTCTCCCTTTGGTGTAATTCTCTAGACTTATTTGCCCTTTGTTTGAACGAGGCGGAGAAACAACCTGAATGTAGATATTTAGCAGGGCTTCATACGTGTTGAAGTAACCGTTAATGGAGTAGACCTTCGCTGATACTTTCTGAATTATTCCGCAATCACGCACGCTCAAAAAAGACCGAACACACACTAAAAAAATATGTTTTGGTGGCCAAAAAATTTTACTCTTCCAGCCAATTATTTTTTGTTTCGAACACGAAATTTAGTGTCAATACTAAAATGTTGTGTCCACTAAAAATGTATTTCATAGTTGCTAAAAAAAAATTGTGTTCACCAGAAAAATGTTTGGCTGGGTGAATACCAACACAACACTTCGTGGCTGANAAAATTGTGTTCACCAGAAAAATGTTTGGCTGGGTGAATACCAACACAACACTTCGTGGCTGAACAAAATAATTTATTTTTTGGTGCAGCCTCGAGATGCAAGATAGTCCGTGACCTTCAGAAAGGTATTAGTCGCCGCCAGGTGTGCGCTGTCAGTCACTTTGTGTGCCAAACACGTCACATATCCTCCCTTCAGTGCCACATATTGCTCTGCTGGAGTGATCTTCCATCGGAAGACTCAATATCACTGCTGGTACAAGCTGTTCACGGTAAACTGAGTACTTTTGAAATCCTTGCTTAAGATCTACTTGTATGCAAGTTGTGTGTACTTCCGCCGTAGATCAAATTAACATTGCCACGGGATTGATCATTTTATTCATTNTACTTGTATGCAAGTTGTGTGTACTTCCGCCGTAGATCAAATTAACATTGCCACGGGATTGATCATTTTATTCATTCGTCGGTAAAGCGACGCTGTGGAATTTTTATAAAAGTAAATAGTTGAGGAACCACAAGGAAAGAACTCAAGTTACTATATTGTTTGTAAAATAAATAAAAGTTGTGAAACTTTGTTGTGCCAATTCTGACTGAGATAAACCAGTTCGTTTCCTTTCTTCATGAAATACTTATCTTAAAGAGGATACGATTTATGTACTAGAAGCTTTATTTCTGGGCAAATAATGTCAAGGTCATCATTGTCACGACGAAACCTGCAAAGTTTTGATATAAACTACAATTTTTTTTTANTGGGCAAATAATGTCAAGGTCATCATTGTCACGACGAAACCTGCAAAGTTTTGATATAAACTACAATTTTTTTTTATATTTTTTTTTGTATTAACTATTGGGATGACCTCCTTGGCAACATTAATGCTTTGTAAAACTAAGCACTTTCAAAAACCAATCCTAAAATAAAGTGTGTTTTGATCGTTTGAGAAGAACTTACCTTCCACAGACTCACGAGGTCAGTGGTCATATCCAAGATGGTCAGCCCCGGTCGGAGGTCCAGAACTACGCNCTTACCTTCCACAGACTCACGAGGTCAGTGGTCATATCCAAGATGGTCAGCCCCGGTCGGAGGTCCAGAACTACGCTACCCGTTGGGAGTTCTATCACGTACATGTCGACGTAACGGAGCTGGAGAGCTTCCAGCGACTTATTCAAACACTGTTCCACACACTCGGCTCGGTTTGCGTCGCTCGGCAACTGAAAAAAAAACCCACCAAACTCGTCCGTACAGCAACACAGTACTACAAATACCTCATTCACTGTTTTTTCTCTCATCCATAAGCAGGAAGTCTGTCGCAATGCATTTTAAATGGGACAAAACTGGCACCTGGTGCCGGCCGGCCGACATGTTGTGATGTCACCCGACCACCATGTTGGATCCAGGTGACCTTGATCTTGACCCTTTGCCCGTGACCTTGAATTACCTTCAACCCATAAAAATTCTAACAAAATTATAAAAACTTTAAGAAGGCCAAGTGGCCTGCTGCTCTCTACATTTGTTCTATCTCGTAGGGTGATTTCTAACCCATATACACAATTTAAAGTTAAAATATCAATGACATTCTGGGAAAATCCAAACGGGGAACCGTTACAGATTAGTAGTTTACACGCAAATGAATCAAAATGACCTACGTAAAGAGGGGGGATTAAATTGTGTTTCTGAATGTCAGCCAGTTAACTACGAGTAAGGATATCACACACTTGCATAGATAGAAGTGGGCCTCCACGGGATAAGAATATGTTACGTTTTAGTTACACTGAATTGACACAGCACTGTAAATTCACTCTTCGCTGTTTAAAAATACATGTAATTATTCATTATCCTCATCACGATTGTCAACATGTGGCATGGGTACCCCTGGATATCAACCTGAGCACCAGAAAACACGAATTCTGCATGCGAGTCTCAAGTTCGAATATAACGACACACTTCTGCAGTAATCCTGCCCGTCTTAATGCCAGTTTTTGTTACAGAGAAGTAGCTCATGTAGTTTTAAATTAATTAAAGCATTTATTAAAACATGCTACATGATGTCCTAATCGCTATAAAATCTTTACACTAGTGGGTGGAGGTTCTAAAATTGTGGGTTGCTGAACAACCTCATTAAAGCACCTGCTGATACAGTAGGCTCTTCAATAAGAGTGTTCGACAAGCATTAATATAATTTATATAAATAGTTTAACAAATTTTCATTAAAATAACTCATGATGCTACTCCCCATCTGTGGTGTACAGAGTTGGTTCGTAGTGTCTACAGTTAATGTTCAGTGGCACAGACTATTGGTTGCCTTGTAGGTTGAGGGTATATCACACAATGACTTCATCACGACTTCTTAGTGGTTAACAGGTTTATTTAACGGGAATTTACACATACCTTAACGCCCTGCGAGTTCAAGCCCTGAAGGGCTGGTTACAATGTTCTGGCTACGTTTCCGACACTTAGTGACGATGGGGTTACTTATCTGCTACTGTTGCGCGGTAGTTGTTCCGGCAGTTGAGTTCTGGTGAGTTGGATGGCCCGGATATGTTCCGGCAGTTTATGAGGTCTGGTGAGCTGGATGGTCCTGTTAAAGGGCTTCTTTGGTTGGTTTGTTACACGCAGCTGGCTTCCTCTCGACTTGGCGCCCCTCGGTGGAGCTCACCACTCGCTCCTGTTCTCGTTGTAGGGTAGTAACTGACTGCTTACTACCCTACCACATCCCGGCGAGGGACCCCGTGTGGGCCCTTACCAATCCTATGCGGCTACAGGCTGCACTGGACAATCCCACTATCTCGTCATGGCATTTCTCGGTGAAGTTCACCACTCGACACCGCCTTCT
>NQII01002179.1:147129-272736 GCA_002778355.1 Clitarchus hookeri
AATTGGTGACAGCGCAGCTTCTAATTTCCGAATTACATCACACATCAAAACTATGTATATAATAGATGTATAGATTCTTATTCAACCAATAAAAGGAGATAAGGGGAGGGGGGTTCTTATGAATGTGCATTTAAATATGCTATTATACAGAAAAAAACGCAAAAAATGTAGATTTACATCCCAAGTTTAAGTTCAAACACGAAATAGGTATACAATATGTTTATAAACTACACAAGTAACTTATTTTTCCTTCTTTTCAACCTGCTACTATCATGTAGTAGTTAAATTATTTATTACAAAATAAGCTGGCAAGGCGATTTTAGGGCGATTCATTACGTTATGAGGAGCAACTGCCTTCCTTATTCTTCCCTAAGCACGTTTTGTGTACATTCTGGCTGGCATGAGAATTTATTATAAGGTTGCAGGCTTTCGCGGCAATTGTCAGGATAGTTGTTCTGGCTTCCGGCCCAGAGTCACATCTCGGTTTATTGAACCGACATTTTCCCGTACCTTGCAGCAGGCATCTTCAGAGTTCTCGAACAGTTCTGTTCGAGGCCCCTAAAGATGCCTGCTGCAAGGTACGACGAAATGTCGGTTCGGGAAACCAAGATGCGACTTCCGCCCTGAAGCCAAGTCACCCTGAATTAGAATGCATTGCCTATTCTCTTGCTTCAGTTCTCGGGCGTAGTTCATGAACGAAACCAGTTCTAACAAACTGTAGTTTCACGAGTAGTGGCATAGCCTTCGCGAGCTCCTACCTTGGTAGATATGAACAGTTCCTCTCTCGTGACACGACCAGACCTCAGCCACTTGTCCAGAACTGAGCCAATGGCCTCCTCGTTGCAGTGCCAGAAGCTTGTGTCGATGTACCTGTAGCCAGCCTCCAGGGCTGCGTCCATCATTGGCTCAANGTACCTGTAGCCAGCCTCCAGGGCTGCGTCCATCATTGGCTCAATCACTTCGCTCGCCGCCTGCAAAGTAGATGTACCACCTCAGTTACATACCGTTATATCTTCAATTTATTTAAACTAAGTATTAACTAAACTACCGACATAATACCTTGCCAAGGTTCGTAATACCAATACATTCGAAAACATATCCAAGATATAAATATTGTGATCGTGTGAGGATTTAAAAAGTGTCATTTTTGATTATGAGATATTAATTGGTTAGGCTCCCATTTGTCAGCCTCTAACTTATTAACTGCATCAAAATTAAGTCTTACTTAATTTATTTACGATAGAGATTGTTCCTGGCAAGGTTTTATAGTGCCCTTATTTTCAACACGAAAATGTTATAATTTTGAAGGCCTATTATCAACAGTACTTATCGAAAACTAAAGAAGCTGCACTATTTTGTTTTTTGGCACCGAGTCTGCTGAAGATCTAATACAGAGCTGTCTCTTATGTCCTCGAATGCCGTATGGGATGAAAATTGTATGTTTATAACGTACGTATCACAATATTAATTTAATGTGCAATCATAACTGGAGATATCCTAAGCATTGGACGCACATAACCGAAGCACGCACATCAAGTATCCCGTGGCATCTCAGCACAAAATATTCAACTGGCAGTATTTTTATCGTGCTGTGTATAATTATGAAAACTTAAATGGAGGCTCTTCAATGTTATTGACGAAAAGTCTGCAGCTAGACTGAATGAAGGTGTTTACGTAGAAGTTTTGGTTTATAGGGATCTTAAAATTTCGTTCTGGCTGCGCTGTGTGAGATATCTAGAAAATTACACTGCAAACTTGTCAGATGNCAAACTTGTCAAAAGTGTGATTTATTACCGTTCTAAAACCAACTCCTGGCAGATACCGTGATATCAGTTAAAAACGCACATTTTTAATACACTACATTGGAGTTCACACATCAGATAGAAGGGCATCGTAAGGTTGTCAGTGCGAGTTCAAGTAATGAGGCGCAGGCGTGAAAAACGTACAGTGATGACATAGTTGCCAGTTATTTTCCCTTTGACACATATGTTTGTCTTACAAGATGACAATTGATGTCACGGCTACTGACACCAACGTTAACTAACTGCTGTGAAATTCCGCTGCTTATTTCATATTGTATTTGGTATTATAGACTACGATTGGGTAAATACTTAAATTTTTTACATATTTTGGACTTAAGTCGTGTTTCAATGGTAAAAATCAATGACGGCGAGTTATATCTGACACTGATGGATAAATTTATCATACGTGTTCATATGAAGTTTATTGGCGGGTATATCGTGACTGTTGCTGCAGTTAAGAAGTCAACTTATTTAACTAGGATGGTGATAGCTTGAACCGTTAGTCGGAGTAGTTTACTCGTAAATGCCGTTTACAGGTGGATATTACAAACATTATATGTCAAGCATATAGAAAATTTCAGCGATCCATGCAAGACTATGGTGTAAATAACGAGCAATAAATGTAATGTTACAATTTTTGTTCACGATGGTTAAAATACGCTAAGAGTGGAATTATTTCTTAAATACTTTGCAATATCTAAGAAAATCTTTCCGCCGGTTTCAAGAATGTAAAGCATAAAAAATCAGAATAGTTTGTATGATTCTATGTCAAGGGCACGAGGCACAGGCGACAGGAGTCATTCATGCTCTGTCATTCCGGTCACCAAAACGCCATATTGGATCCAGGTTACCTTTGACACCGTGCCCCATGACCTTGGATATACTTAAACCCCCATTTTTTTATTCAGAAAAATTATAAACTCCCAAAAAATTTATAAAAATTAAATAAAAATTAAAAATTATTAAAAACATTATTTAGGGAAGTTTATGTAGGAGGTCCGGGGTTCGATGACAGGTGGATAGACTAAGCTCCTGACATGACCGGCCCTCGCCAAGCCAGCCAGTGTCAATTTCGTCAGCCATGTTAGATGTTGATGAAATTGAACTTGACCTTCAACCTTGACCTTAGATAATCTTGAAGGAAAAAAAATTCTAAAAAATCCGGAAAAAATTTAAAAATCGAAAAAAAGGTTAAAAGTCATGTAAAAAACTACATCGATGACTCCAACTAGCATGTTGGATGCCAGTGACCATGGCTTCAATAACCTTGAAAACAANAACTACATCGATGACTCCAACTAGCATGTTGGATGCCAGTGACCATGGCTTCAATAACCTTGAAAACAAACACTCGAGAAAAAAGTGTAAAAAATCGAATAAATTCATAAAATCGGCTAGCATATTACGTTACTGACTACGAATCCCATGTGGGATATCGCTGACCTTGACCCTTGAACTTTACCTCTTACCTATGATCTTAGATGACCTTGAATCTAAAAAACTGCAAAATGGTTTTAAAAGTGCCTAAAAAATATTGAAAGGCTTAAGGATTGTTTTTTTAAATATAATAATTAATTTAAACATTTTTGTAAAATTTTAAAACGTTCAATGCTTTGGTTTAGAGGGGATGGAGTACTGGAGCCGACCAGCAACCGTGTTATAACGTCACCCAACGAACATATTAATTCCAAGTGACCTTAACCTTGACCTTTGACATTGAACCTATGTCCATAACATTAAATAACTTTAAAACACAAAATTTCAAAAATTACAAAGAAAAATTTAAGAAATGTATTAAAAAATTACATTGCCGGACGTTCCCTCGGCTCCTTGTCCAGCAGACGACTGACCCTCGCCAATGTTTCGCATTGGAGCTGTCGAATTAGACACCATGTTGGTTGTTGACCTTAATTTTGAACTCGGAAAATCGAGAAAAATCTCAGTACATAGAATGGTCAATTACTTGCTGGTCACAACTAGGATCTATACCGACTAACCATACAAGCCAACGACTGACTCCACCTAAGACCAACTCCAGCCAAGACTGGTTCCTGGCGAGATAGACTGAGCACAAGACTAGCTCATGACGAGACCAGTTGCTGCAAAACTGAATAGAACAATCGACAAGACCAACCTGCCATACCACCCACCTCTACAAACGATGATGGACAATCTCGAAAAAAAGTATCTAATAAGAGACTCGTAGCTAACCTCTTCGCACAAAATCTTCGCAAAATTTGCGCAATACTTTTCTACCGCAACATACCATACCAAAAGGTCAAACTAACTTACCAATCCCACTGACCAGGCCAACCAACTAGTTGCGGAACATTCCTCAAAAATATTCCCCTCATTTCATTCGTTCGCCATATAAAACTCATCCATTTTAAGGCCAAGGGACCCATGAGTGGCCACAGGTACAATTAGTTAGCTTCACTTCTGTTGACGAGAATTGGAAGTGAAGCTGGAAAAACTCTTGAGCTAGTTCAGCCTTCCGACGAGAGATGGTGACAGCAAAACATGCCCCCACTTCCTCGCCTGACGGTAGCTTATAACGGAAAACGGCAAAGGGAGGGGGGTTAGAGGGAAAATCCTGCTTACCCCCTGGGGACAACACAAATAGCTCTCATTCGTCTTACCACACTTCCTTGCATTTCCATCCTTGTAACCGCCACAACTCATGCTTCATAAAGGAAAGTAGTGTGACTGGACATGCTGCTAGATGTAGTTGAGTCACCGGTGTGATTGATTAGATACTTTACAACAAGTAAATTGTAGTCTATCTAAAGCTTACTTTCTAAGTTAACTTATAAAAAAATTAGGAGCATGAAACCAAGCTAAATTGCGTTTTTTTTTATTGTCCGTTGCGGGAAGCGATGAGATATCCGCCAAGCGATATACATTCAGACCGTTTTGGCATACGGCCTTGTTTATTCTTTTACGAGACTTTTCAGTATTTATGTCCTTCGACTTTTCCACATTAGAAAAATTGTAATTAAAGCTAATTAAGCTAGGTTTTTTTAAACCAATATATATACCATACTGTAATGACACAATAATTCACCTAAAATTTTAAATAGGTAATATGACGCTGTTGTCGAAGTACCCTTGTTTATGGTCAAACTGCATTAAAAAAAATAATACTTATATATGTGTCAGTAACGGCATAATAATGTCATAAATTAGAAAATGTGTATATATTTAACTTAGCATTTTTTTAAAACAGGTAGTGAATTATCACCTTAATAATAAAAAATAATAATATTTGGGGTTGCTTAGGGCAACACCCGATTGGGGAACGTCGCCCGGAGTTAGTGTACTAAACATTCAATTACAATGCTAGGAATTAATCAAACTCAACTGGGGGATGTTAGCATGAGTACTCACATATTTCTACGGGTCTTCAACGGTAAGTATGTTCAAGTTGGCACGTAGCCATTAGAAAAATAATCCAATACGACGGAGCAAACTAAAAATGGAAGACAATTAATTCTTATAAAATAAAAAATAAGATTTATTTTGTGTTTAGAAAAGAAAAAATTTATCATTTACAATTGTCCTTGTATAAGCAACACAAAATTAGACTTCATGTCGCACAAAATTAGTTTTAGACGCAAACTACTTTTTTTAGATTTCTCTAACATTTCCAAGCCAATACACACGTTAGCTCGGGGAGTGAACGACTAAAGAGGGCGCTGCGAAACGAGATACGAGTGAATTGACTAACAAGCAGAATTGCACTATGGGTACCGAGGCAATGCGTATATACTTCAATTAATGAATGAAAACCAGAACTAGGATGTCAAATAATGACTGTTATTTTCTTTCATCGGAGTTAGCTTGGTGTACTCCACACGATTCTACCAGCCCATCGCCCAGAGGGGGGCGGTTCGTTGGATACATCAGTCTACGTCTTCAATTACCTAGAGAACGAAATACAGGACGCCGAGGAAATGAAACTAAGAACAGGAAATTGCCGGGGCAAAAGCGGGACGCCGACGGGCGTGTCGTCCTTATTTAGTACCCCTGTCTCTAGAAGACGCGGGTAGTCGACGACCCGGCAAAGGAGGCCTCTGATGTTCCCCACAGGCTATAATAATGATGGCTGCAGACCACTGGCATGGATGTGCTGCCAATACCTCGGAGACACGACCGCTGCCCACCGCTTCCGATAGCTGAACTTACGAAGGTTACCAACCAGCGGGCTGCGACCCCGTTCCTTCAGGCAGCAGACACGGAATCCAATAGTTACTGTAAAAAACATTTATAAACATGATGTAATATCATCAGTCTGTCTAGTCTCCAAGTACCGTAGTTACAAAAAAACAGTATAACTGCGAAAATATGTGAATATTAAAACTCCTTATAAATTAATATTGGCTGCATTGCTAACTTATTTTTAAACACATTTGAGAGCTTGTTGGCACAGCATGACTGCGTTTATCAAAGAATGTGTAGAATCTGTTTTGACAGCACTAATGTATATAATATAAAACCAGATATCATCACAAGTAAACTTTAATATTTTTGGTTGTCAGGAATGCAGGCAGCTATGTTAAAAAAAATAATGATGGTAAAATAAATAAGTTATAGCCTAACTTAGGAAACACTTACATGCCGTAATATGTTCTAACGATAAAGTGATTACGAACTAATGTTTGACATCAATAAGACCGTCGTAAATGACGTTATAAAATAAACTAAATAGCTTGATGAAGTTAATTTACGGCGTGGTGTAAACGTGGCTTTAACGGATTATAATATATGCATTTTTTAGAGACACAACCAATTTTCGTCGTGAATGCATTGTTGCAGATTCGGAAAAACTTGAGTAATAAACTTGTCTTCCAAATCCACAACATGACAAAATTGGTGTGTGAAAAGAACCATACCTTCTTGGCCGGTTTGTAGACGGCCTTCGCCAATTTCGAGGAGTTTTTGAGCATATGCACCTGACTCGACATCGCTGAATAACTGGACTCGCAAGTTAGTGGTGAGATAAAGCTTTTCAACTTTGGTCTACACATATGATGCTTTCAGACATACGTTAATTTCGTCTGCTGCAGTGCTTCTCTCGATAACAGGTAAAGTATGTCTAAAATCCCCTGCCAGTAACACTACCACACCACCCATCAATTTTCGATTGCTTTGTATGTCTTGTAGACAGCGATCAAGCGCCTCGATGGCGCGTTTGTGTGACTAATATCAATAAAGACAGTGACAAAAGAGGTGTGCTGGTAATACCCAGAAAGAAGTAGTTCTTAAGCAAAATATCACACTGAGTGCGCACGAATGCGGTGCGAACCATTTTATCAGCACGCACTCACATTCTCATCGTCGTAACTTTTAAAATATTTGTCAAAATCACGTGGTGTAAAAGACAAAGTTTATCTACTTTAAATGATAGAAGCGATAAAAGTATTTATTTTGATAAAGAATCAATTTGTTACTACAAAATGTGCATTGGAAATATAGTATCAAATTGTATTGTATTTATGGTTCACTATGTTGGTAATAATGGCTTACACATAAAATATAGATATACGCTGTCACGGACTTTTTTGTAGAACTATTTAAGAGAAACATTTCCACCCTACATTACATTCGTGTAACTCTTGCGGTTTTTGCAACGCACGCCAAAATAGCTCGCAGATGGCAGAATTTTTTCCGACTTACTTGACACTAATCGTTATATTTTGGCCAATTTACACAATATATCTTTATACATTATAGCGTATGTGGTATTGTGATTTATGATTTATATTATTGTAAAGTTTCATTAAAATCTATTAAGTAGTTTTTGCGTGAAAGAGTAACAAACATCCCTACATCTATCCTCACAATCTTTTGCGATTATAATATTAGTGGGATATGTCGATTATGATTTTTGTTATTGTTGTAAATCTTACTATTTATTTCAATAAGGTACTAATCAATTAAAATTTGTAATGAAACTCCCTATTTTTATTTCAATGTTTTTTGTTGTACAATAAGAATAGCTGTTAAAAATGGCAACGTACTTGTTTTCTGTTCAACTCCGATGAACGTGTTTATAATTTCACTCCCGTTCGGTATCAGTTTTAGTAGTGGTTTACTCAGTCAAAACCCGGTTTGGCGAACAGAAATGATTACCAAAACAGGGCAACTGTGTCAGCATACTAGAAGATAAATCTACTACATCCAAGTGAATATAACTAATAAAATATGGCCATGGAAACAAATAAAGGCTACGAGATTAGTTGCTATTTTTCCACATCCAAACTTCGATTTCGGGACAACCGAAGTCCGAATTTTTTATGTAAAATTTTATGGCTCGAGTAGTGTAGTATGAAAATCTAAAACATATAATTTTCTCTAGACTTTACAGAAACGATCGATGTGCGTGTCTGGTAGAAATGATTCATTTGAACTGTATGGCAGATTTTGACATTGACCATACTCTAAAGGGAACTAGACAGACTTTGACACAGCCACACTATTTGTGATTTCACTGAGAACATGTGTCTGTACGAGTTCGATTAAATGACTACTCTCATGTACCACCAGCATAAAATTTGCATTTGAAAGACGAGTNCATGTGTCTGTACGAGTTCGATTAAATGACTACTCTCATGTACCACCAGCATAAAATTTGCATTTGAAAGACGAGTACCAGTAATATGTAATAAAAATGTCACCAACATGAAAATGAAATATACACGGAGGAAAATATGAAAACTTTACAGAACAACAGGGGAAAAGGAGACGAAGGACTATATATATATATATAGNTAACTCTTGCGGTTTTTGCAACGCACGCCAAAATAGCTCGCAGATGGCAGAATTTTTTCCGACTTACTTGACACTGATCGTTATATTTTGGCCAATTTACACAATATATCTTTATAAATTATGGCGTATGTGGTATTGTGATTTATGATTTATATTATTGTAAAGTTTCATTAAAATCTATTAAGTAGTTTTTGCGTGAAAGAGTAACAAACATCCATACATCTATCCTCACAATCTTTCGCGATTATAATATTAGTGGGATAGGTCGATTATGATTTTTGCTATTGTTGTAAATCTTACTATTTATTTCAATAAGGTACTAATCAATTAAAATTTGTAATGAAACTCCCTATTTTTATTTCAATGTTTTTTGTTGTACAATAAGAATAGCTGTTAAAAATGGCAACGTACTTGTTTTCTATTCAACTCCGATGTACGTGTTTATAATTTCACTCCCATTCGGTATCAGTTTGAGTAGTGGCTTATTCACTCAAAACCCGGTTGGGCGAACAGAAATGATTACCAAAACAGGGCAACTGTGTCAGCATACTAGAAGATAAATCTACTACATCCAAGTGAATATAACTAATAAAATATGGCCATGGAAACAAATAAAGGCTACGAGATTAGTTGCTATTTTTCCACATCCAAACTTCGATTTCGGGACAACCGAAGTCCGAATTTTTTTTGTAAAATTTTATGGCTCGAGTAGTGTAGTATGAAAATCTAAAACATATAATTTTCTCTAGACTTTACAGAAACGATCGATGTGCGTGTCTGGTAGAAATGATTAATTTGAACTGTATGGCAGATTTTGACATTGACCATACTCTAAAGGGAACTAGACAGACTTTGACACAGCCACACTATTTGTGATTTCACTGAGAGCATGTGTCTGTACGAGTTCGATTAAATGACTACTCTCATGTACCACCAGCATAAAATTTGCATTTGAAAGACGAGTACCAGTAATATGTAATAAAAATGTCACCAACATGAAAATGAAATATACACGGAGGAAAATATGAAAACTTTACAGAACAACAGGGGAAAAGGAGACGAAGGACTATATATATATATATAGATACATACATACATACTATTATTGAAGTTTATTTTTCAACATTTCTTTTGGCCAAGGCAGCGGTTTTATAGCATCAATAGCAATATACGTTGATTATAAAGTGATATTTTCAACACCATTTACATAACACAATACAAGCGCTTTATAAACAATATTATTTACATTGAAATTACTAGGATTATTTAAATTGTCCTAAGTGACTATAATACAAAGAGTACATGCCATTTTACGTAAATGACAAAAAAACACTATTTATAATGTACCATTTTAAACTGTTACATTTTTTTTGCAGCTGCCTGTGCGTTCAGTATATACTGCAGCTTTCGTACACGCACTCCGCTTCTGATACGACTGTCCACTCATTCTGGCAACAGGCACTCCATATACAATCTCTGCTGTTTTGGTAACATCATTTTTTCCCAGAATTCGTCGTCTCTNCGTAAATGACAAAAAAACACTATTTATAATGTACCATTTTAAACTGTTACATTTTTTTTGCAGCTGCCTGTGCGTGCAGTATATACTGCAGCTCTCGTACACGCACTCCGCTTCTGATACGACTGTCCACTTATTCTGGCAACAGGCACTCCATATACAATCTCTGCTGTTTTGGTAACATCATTTTTTCCCAGAATTCGTCGTCTCTTTCTTCCCTTATTACTTCAATTCCACTGTCACAATAAATTACCAAGCCACAGAATGATCTGTGCCTTATTTGGAGTTGCTCTTGTATTTGGTATCTGTACCGATGCGATTTTTAAAGATGCAACTTCTCTTTTTTTATTTCTATGCAGATATTCTTACATTTTACTGCTTCACGAGTGGACATGCTTCCAATAGATGACACACACTTTACCTCAAATGCCATCATTCTCCAAGATTCCATCTGTGCTGGCACCACGGTATGGTATCTCAGGGTGAACAAAAATCCCACAAAGGTTCTGCAGTTGTCCACTTCTCTTTCTCGTAGGCGGATATGGCTTTTTTTTTTTTTTTTTNTCCTCATACAAGAGATAACCCCGAATCGTAATGCAGTTGGTCTCTGCCGTCTTGCCTGCATCCACGGTGGATTCTCACACTGTCCAACGGTAGCTCGTTCAAATGTGGAACATAGCGTCAGAGAACCAGCTCCTTCCTGCATCTTCCCTAAAATTGTGTTCATCTGGCTTTGAAGATCATTGGGAGCTAAATCAGGTTTTGCAACATTTGGACCATACTCAATGTCACCAGTTTTTTCGTCTATATTTCTCTTTTTTTTTTTGCGTTGCTATTTTCCTTCGTCTCTAAATTTTAGTCTTTTTGATGGCCGAGACCTTTCTCGCTTCGCTCAGATTTTTTTACAAATATTTCCTGGACTGTTTCCAGTCATACTTTTCCAAGAACTTATATAAGATGGACCATCCGTGTGTGCTAGAGCAGCCCCATAGCAGCGTCGCCTGTATGATGACCCTTTCGGATGATCAATTCTTTTGCCACCTGTCAGTTTGCAAATTAAAGAGTTGAGGTTTTCAGCTACATTTGTCGTTTTGTTCAGAACGAGACAATCTGCCTTTCTGACAATGGGATCTATCAACGTAAGCATCTCATACATTAATTTCGCCTTCTCTAAGTACGGCATCTTATTTACAGTTTCATCTTGTCGAGAGCAGTATGATGCACAACAGGACAAATGGTCACCGAAAACACGGCGGGAACAGTTTCGTAGATCTTTCCGAAGTTTATCAATATTTCCTTCAGAATTTATAATGGCTCCAAGACCTGCAGCTGTGAGACGAGGAATGTTCTGTCTTATTATATTTCGCCCCTCTAAGTAAAAAGTGGTGTTTGAGGATAGAGTGTGCAATTTCGAGGTGTACCCTCGTATGATGTGATTTGCACACTCTATTATCTTCATTTTGTCTCCAAAAAGAGCCCTCTCCCTAGCTCTCGCATAAACACTGGAGTCTCCATCACCTGTTAAGGACCTCACCCATACACCATGTTCAGAAAATAAATGCTGAAGTCTTTCCACAACAATCGTTTGCTCCATCCCGGATGATGAACCAGAATAATTTTGGTTGCACGTGTGTTGTTTTGGTTGGGAACACTCTGCTGTCGTGGAACACAAGCAAAAAAATTTGTTCTTAACACCCAAGTAAAGAATCTTCCCTGTTCTCCCGCCAATAACGCAAGCCTGGGGAAGAAAAATCTTTTCTTACTTTTATGATATTTTACTTTAGTATATTAATAAATGAAAAAATTATAGACTGAATACAAAATCTTTGGAGGCTTTTCCGCCACAAGAGAAATAAAAACTGTAGCAACAAATTTCATAGTAATTACAGCAGGTCGTCACATAAACCTCCTGCTTTGGTGACCTTGCAGAAGTAAATGTCAAAAATGTCAACCGTGTTTGACAAGTTATTTCCAATAAGTCCAATGTCTGTAAAGGTTGGTGTAAAATGCACTATACGATAAACTACATTTAAAGACGATTGCGGCTTAGATATATCTAGAGTAGTGTAAAACATGCATACACATTTTATATCAGAGAAAAATTACGTAATCTAAAACAACTTGAATTGACAACAGACTGTTTCAACCTTGTTTTGGCATTACTAAACAGCTTCAACGCTTGATTTACTTTACAGTAGTTTACATATTTATATCATTGTGTAAAAAGGACTTCAGCAGCAGTGAACAATACTACTTCCAATGGAGGGTATTACATTGCAGTGTAGTCGGCCACAGGTTAATAAATGAAAGAAATACACAGCATTCATTTATGTTGCTGTAGCTGTACTATCTCGGTAAAATGGCTGTACGTACTGATTGCGTGAACACCACAGCCTAATGTTTGAATGATTGAGATAAAATTTGAACTCTTCCCTATAAGATTCCTACATTAAAAAAAATAATAATATTTATTTCATGTTATTTGTTATTATTTCTATAGACACTCTAATTATTGGGCATTAATATAACTGAGTGGGGTAAAAAAATCTTGTCAATAATGTAATTACATAATTGAATGAACAAAAAATGGAAAAATATTTTTGAACATCATTTAAAAATGATTCCTGCTTATTTGCTCTGCACATGCACCTCAAACTGTGGACAATGGACCACTAGTAGCCCGCAAAATGAATGTTATTAATTTTCTTCAAACTTTTGTACAGCTTTTCTACTAAACAGTTAAGTTTTTATTATATAAATGCTAAGTTGTCTTGTGATAAGGCATTTTCATAAAGACTTTCATCATTATTCCTACATTGTTTAAAATAACGGAAGATGTACGGTACCGAGGTTGGTAGTTCATCTTTGAGAACCACAGTGTGTATATATATATTTATTTATACATCAAAGGTTTTCTAAATTAGTTATGAAACACTTTTGTGTTTTCTACCCGTAGACACTTGACTTATATATTATGTCTCTTAGTGAGCTGCTATCTGCAAGATAGTAACTGAAAATACGTTATCAGTCAATTTATGCCTTTGAGGCTCTTTGAATCTCAAATATTCGTGAACAAATCTAAAAAAAATGATTTTCCTAATGTAAATAACCTGACTAATCTTTAAGGATTCCGTAATTAACCTCGCTATTATTCGTCAGTTCTAAAATATTTGTCCTGGGAAAGAGGTGGTTGCGTAGTTACCGCCGCAAATGCAACAGGCGGACTTCCTTATCTGGAAAACTTGTAGGGTTTCCTCAGGATAATTCCGTCTCCCTCGCCCATATAACAGCTATTTTTACTTTAATCCCATAAACAAGTTATGAAACAGTTGTCAATTAGGTATGAAAAAAACCTAGTTTTCTGTACTAAATATAAAACTTTTTTCCCGATATTCTACGTAAAAAATTGAATTCACACAGTAGGGAGTGAACAATACTGATGAAAATATAATTACTAAATAAACGGACTAAGACACTATTTTAAAAAAATTGTACAATTATGTATGGCACGGTACGCCGGTCTCTTTGATTAAACCACAGACTACTTCAAAAGCTATGTCATTTGGTAAATATAAAAACTGGCCCACCAAGAAATTATGGCAGATCAGCATAATTTATGTTTTCCCACCATTTTCTCCGAAGTACAGTTGTCCTTTTACACCGGCATAGGTAGACGTAAATCTTTTATTTGCGTTATTATGTAATTCACGCTTACCGTTCCAGCATTTGCAGAATATCCGTGACCATAACTTCTCTTGCACCAAGCTCCATCAACAATTCCCACTGTGAAAGGATATCCTTCCTCCACGTTTTGTATACGTTTTTGTCTCCATACTTGCAAGAAAATATATCTCAACGAAAAAAGTCTTTACATCTTCTGTATACAAATTTTGACAACGTGTAATAACCACGTTTCTTATTTAAAAAAAAAACAAGAGAAATTCACGCTAAGTATTAATAAATGCTCACTTTTAATGTTTCTCGGATTGTTGATAATTGTCACTTAAAAATGCAAGATAAATCGACTTAGCATTATCCTGTAAAATTTCATTCTTAAATCGTAAAATGGAAATAAAAAAACTTATGATTGAAGTAATGCGAGCAATAAAGAGGAAAATTAAAAATGTAAATTAGAGTAAATAATACAATAATAAATCATGGCTGTTTAAAGATTAATAATGGTATTTGTAAAAAAATATTTTCTTCATAGAGTGTAATAGCAATTTGGTTTTACAGTTGAGTACAGCCTTTCTCCTAAAGTAGGACGACAATTCTATCCAGACGTATATCTAGCTAGAGGTAGCATTACGTAACAGTAAAATGAAAGGAGACTTGCCTCCTCCTCCTTTCTCTCGTGGTGGGTGAAGTGTCATCTGGCCATTACTGCAATGTTCATAACAAACACCTTTTCCATAGCTTGAGTCTGTCCAATACCAGCAACTGTATACCCCCCTCCCCCTTGATCAACACATATGTGAATGCAGTATGCAGTTCTTTCTTTTCAGGACGATTAGTGTAATTTTTTCTGGTCCCATCACACATGGGACATTTGTACGTGAAGCAGCTGGTAAATCCGTTTCTTTTCCCAGATGTGAGTGTGTATTGCCCTCTTGTGCATTTCTTGTAATGATATGACAATTTATCGTACTGTCTGCTGAAATACATAAGATCAACAATTCGTCGTTCGGCGTCCTTTAATTCGGTCTACTTTGGAAGGGTTAATGGTGCTGGATTCAACAAGAAGATAGGGAAGATATTCATTAATTTAAAAAAAATGGATTGCACAAAACTTAACGCCGAAAAGAAACTATGAACGAAAATTACTTTAAAAACCACCATGGGCTGATATATGTCCAGTACCCATTTAAAGTGTATCTATATCCATGCAACGTAATTATGCAAGTAAAGTTTACTTTTGATAGTGCTGAAGATATTCAACAAATCAAACTCTCAACAAAATCGTTTCAACTCTTCGGCACAGTAAAATATTTAAATTTAAGATTAATAAAACAAAATCAATAAGTTAACAGGAACGACGTAAACAAGTTACATATTTAGTTCTAAATAGGGAGACATTTTTAGTGCAATTATTGATTCTTCCTCTATCTTCCTCTCCCACCATAAGAAAACTCTTACCAGTCCACTAAATCTTCACATGGAGGCGCAGGAGCTCTTGGAGAAAACTGCACAGGACCAATGTCGTAATGCTTCATCGCGCGAAAAGGACTCTTCGCACAGGTCGTTCTTTCATTACGACGAGCATTTTGACCATAGGAGAAAACTCGATCACAGAATCGGCACTGGCGACAACCAGTTAGCGATGATGCAGGTCGCGGCTCCATGGTAGATGAGGTCGAAGGCAGGCCTTTGTATTCGCAATTCATTTTCGTGGAATGACGAGAGAGCGCTTCCTAATCGATGTTCACCTCATGGTGTCAGAACATCAACCACCATTTTTTTTAAATATAAATGCTGTTCTTTTTACAGTAAAGAGCATAGCTTGTGCCCTCAAATGGACTTCCACCATAAAATGTATGTGTTAAAAAAATATCGGAGCACTCTGAGAAACCCCATATACTCGCTCGCTCCAGAAAAAAAAACATGCAGAAAATTGTGTATACATAAATATAGAAATATATATTTATTGTGATTTATTTTATACATAATTATGTATTGGTATATAAATTAGTAAATATAAAATTATTTGAAATTTTATTTTTATACATAATTACGTTATATAAATATGGGATTACAAAACTATTTTCAATTTACTTTTACATTATTATTTATATGTATATAAATTAGTAAATATAAAATAATTTTTAGTTCATTTTATACATAATTGAGTACATGTAAATATGGTAATATTAAATTATTTTTTATGTCTATTTTTATATACATTTGCTTACAAGCATATATATAAACATCATATTGTTACATACGTATCTGCGTGTTTTCTTCTGAGGTGAACTTAGGTGGGTGACATGCTTGTGCCATGCTGGGCGTCTATTCCATGCGCGCTTTTTACGACTCTTTAGTACAACGGCCTCTGCAGTATAACTGCTGTAATACGATGGTCCGTACCAAACTGGGGCTTTCAATACTATTTTGTGAGCAGGTTTTTGACGATATGTACTGGCACGAAGGATATAACGCTATGGTAACAAATTTTACATCCTAAATAATGAGGAAAGTTCCCTGCTGTTTACAAACACTGGCGGAATATCATTATCACGAATGTCGTTTGAGAATTTAAAGCCAATAGCTACAAGTTAATGTTTACGTACATCCGATAATCATAATATAGAACTGTCTTAATCTTAGTTACTAATTTAACTGTATGAAATGAAATTAGATAATATTTTTATTTATTGGAAAGTAACTAGATTATGACATTTCACGGTAATGTATTTAAGAAAATCGTCGCAATACATTTTACGATACTTTGATCAGTTAAGGTAAGTAAATTAAATTTTCTTATCATCATGAATGTGGGGACCAGACATTCACGTCATACAAGGTTTTTGGAACTGCGAGAGCAACTAGTAAAATCATTTTATTCTCGTCTTTTTAATTTTATCTAATTTTGGCAACATATTTTTATTATTCAACTATGCTGGAGTTGATATTAATGTGGATTATGGCCGCTTAAATATTTAACATGTCACTTGAACTTTAAAATAAAAATATAAATTTCCACTTTTCATCCGAATACTGTGTTTTGTTTTTAATATGTTAACCCTTTGACTAGTATTGCCACGAAAATTATGCATCAAGAATGTTTATATAACATCTTGTAACATTGCAGATTTTCGGGGTTATTTTTACCGTTAGTCATAGACATTTCCATTATATATGATTACAGAGTACTTGCTTATGTTGTCACTTCATTGAATATTATTCCAAATTAAGTTTTATTATATAAGTTAACAGTATAATCTTGAATTATTTTAGTAATTTATTGACACATAAATTATATGTAAGTATTTTTCATTTGTTTCTATACAGTATTCAGTATTAATATTTTGTTTCTTATTTTTCAGTTCTTCTCTAGAGGGTAGTTGATATTAAATGTTTACTAAACAAAAGTAGAAAATTTGGTTCTCTCTCGTCTCGCCATTGCTGATAGGCGGAAAGATTTCTCATGGTTATATGACAGCCAATCAGAGGACAGGAGACAACATAAGTAAGGTGGGAGTATAATATAACTATTTTTCTCTTTAGAAGAATTCTCACCATCTCCAACGATTGACGTGAATCTTGTATTATGAAAGTTTTAATGATAAATGTATAATTCTTTTGAAGAAGAAGAAGCACGAGTAAAATAAAATTTTGAGAAGATTTTAATTCCAATATTATAATTTCCGTTTAAAGAAAACAACTGACAACTTGGATAATTGTTTTAAATATTGAAAATGACGCCCAACGTATTAATGGCAGGGCTGTGAATTGGCTAAAATGTAACAGTCTTTTGTAGATTTAATTACGTAAGACCAAAGCAAACCACTCTTATCAGAAGAATACTGCTTCACACTTAACATTATATCAACGTATGTCACGAATAACTGTCGTTGATAAAACGTATCATTATTTATTATTTTCAACTTGTAAACAATAAAGTTCCCCTACCCCCTTGCAAGTTTTCATTTCGACAGCCAAAAATAATAAAAACCAAACAAGTAAACTCCGATATAAACATAGGTAACATGCTTGGTCAAAAATAATTCATAAAACATAAAATCCAAACGAAAATGCATGGTTTACTAAAACAAATAAATTTCATTCTGACGAATATAATATACCGTGCGGAAAATGATCCCTTAACTTAACATATTAGGTTGTTAAAATTATTCTGAAAAATTCTGAATCTTTAAAGTAAGGTGAATTTTCCCATTATATCTGTGGAAGTACTTTAAATGGCCTGTAAGGAATTTGTATATTTCATGTTAACAAATATTAAATTTATCAACTCAAATTTCTCATCTCTTAATAATTCTTTTTTTTTATATTCGTTGTAATTTAAAATTCAACATTCATTTTTTATTTTGTGAGAGGAACGCTGAAACTTCATAACTTAGCTGCATTCAGGATATACGTAATTTAAGGACCACGCAAAAGTAGCCTAATTATTTCCGCATGTCATGTAGTAGTTAGTATATGGAAACTATTATATTTAACTATTGCGCGCATCAGAACTATCTGGTGATGCAGAGAGCCACGTTACTCAAACGATCACATACTGTCTGTGTCCAAATTCAACAGCTAAGGGCCCTTATTTGGCTATGCGTGGCCTAGAAAACTCATCGAGGGCGTGACGTTACTTTGCCGCTGTCCCAATTCACAGCAAATGCACGAATGCATGCTGAATGCCCACTTCAGCCAAGGGGACACGACACACGCCCTTCATCGAACACTTGGTTGATTTTCGATGCTCTACTGTTTGCCAAGTATTTCATTCGACGGTGTTTACAACTTTGCACGGCCTCGAAGACACTTGCTACTGTCATAAAGACACGTGAAACTTCCAGAGAGTAAAATTCATTAGATAATAAATCGAGGTGGACACGAATAAAAGTGTCCGAATTTGCAAACCAACACTTTGTCCACAAGGAAACAAGGGGTAATTACACACGAAGGGATCAAGGGCAAGTCAACGAGGGCACACGGTACCGAATTTATACAGAGTTAGTGATAATGACCAAAATGGTATTTCAGGTTATGTAACATAACAGTAACCGACGTAAGTAAAATATATAAAGGCTGTGCGATTTAAAACATTTGCCGGAGTTGGCATTCGCTCGACAGAGACTAGTGACAGAGGCACTGGGTATGTAAGTACAACACTTACAGTTACTAGAACAAGGACTATTTACTGGTAAACAGAAGACTCACCATGAAAGTGCCCAGGCCTATTACCGGCATATGTCTGTTGTTGTTGAGCAGCACGGTGGGTGCCTTACCAGCCATGGCGCCTGGTGGACCAACACTGCTTCTACGCGCAGTTGTGCAACTAACGAGAAGGCGGCTCTATCTCAAGAGTAGCTTACATGTTATCAGCTCGTGAATGGGATCAAGGATCTGAGATGATAGGAGGTGGGGGGAGTGGTCAAGTGCAAAGCGTGTGCCATAAACAGCGGAACATTACAGGCCATCACTTGTAGGCAAGGCGAACGGCCAGTATGTACAATGGGACAAACTTGGTGAGGCGATTCCTTATACAAAATCAAATTGAAAATATGAAGGACACTTCCTACTTAAATTGAATACTAAGGGAGATATACACCCTCGAGAATGGATATTCAAGCCTTTAGTTTAGAAAATTCTGAAAAGAAGTGCGATTAAATTACGGTTCTCCGAATATTGTTTTATGTTATCGGGATCTCCAAACTTATAAGCAAACTCTCATTAATACTTATACTAGCAATGAAAATAACAGGGGTAGCGAACCTCTTTTTGCAGCCAACTTTTTTTCCGTTAGGAATAATGAACGATTGATGTTGGTTTGTTGAGCAGGATAACCTAATCTACAAAAATTGTCCTTGTCTCAACTGCTCAGGAACCACCGTTTTACAGTTTTCGTGTAAAACGGGCACAAAGTTCTGCTGCAGCAATACATTGCCCCTGGCACGTAGGCAATACCNGTTCTGCTGCAGCAATACATTGCCCCTGGCACGTAGGCAATACCAGCACTTCCTCCAGGCAATCTCAGACAAGAGTGTTGCCGTAAACAAAGGGCACTGTAAGCTTATTAACGTATGGGACAAGCTGGTCACAGTAAGTGTTAAAAAAAAGACCTCCATCATCGTGATTTTTTAATTTGTCGTTAGGTTTTTTTGTAATTTATGTTGGGCTCTGTTAGGCAAGATGCGCCACATTATGATCCCACNTTTTAATTTGTCGTTAGGTTTTTTTGTAATTTATGTTGGGCTCTGTTAGGCAAGATGCGCCACATTATGATCCCACCATTCAATTTATGTAATATCGTGAGCTCACTGTTTACAGTTTTTGGATAGCTGGATGTTTTAAGTGTTAAGTATTATTCAATTAAGTATTTACACGTGAGCAATAATTTATATAGTCCTTATTGAATGTGTCATACTATGATCNTAAGTATTATTCAATTAAGTATTTACACGTGAGCAATAATTTATATAGTCCTTATTGAATGTGTCATACTATGATCATTCTACCATTAAATTCATGTAATGTCGTGAGTGTTTGGAAAGCTAGACGTTTTATATATTATTCGGTCAACAACTTTTTGAGTGTTATCTTTATAAAGTAATTTATTTCATAGACGTTAATGGGCTCCTAATTAAATTTAAGGTAAATGATTTTTTTGAAAGAATCATTGAGACATTTCGTACACATTACTGTTTGGTGTGTCAGAATTGGTTAAATATTTAGCAACAACATTTTTTTTTTTTTTTTTTTTTTCTCTATTTTTTGTATGGTTGCATATACGTCACACTGTTCCCCCTAACCCTAGCAGGATGCTATGTGTACAGTCTGAACTAGCAGTTGGATGTACAGACAGAGTTGAAGAGTAGCTTTGTGATCCTCTTCAGGTACTTTATAGCTTGTGCATCGATAATTATGTAGAAAAATTAGTCAGCTGAAGGCTTACATTACTTTGTTACACATTGTTTACGGAACGTGTTACATTTACCGAACACCATTGTCTGTAAAGTGGGTATACTCGAGTTTAGTTGAATAGCCTTTNTTTACGGAACGTGTTACATTTACCGAACACCATTGTCTGTAAAGTGGGTATACTCGAGTTTAGTTGAATAGCCTTCGTATTAGGCACTGTATCGCTGCAGCGGAATAATTGCTTGTGTTTTACACGAAATCGTTGGGTCGTGGGCATTTGCAACAAGAGAGCCATCTTTATTAGTTACGTCTTACTGCTCAATAACATCAGCACCAAACGTTNGTCGTGGGCATTTGCAACAAGAGAGCCATCTTTATTAGTTACGTCTTACTGCTCAATAACATCAGCACCAAACGTTCATACTTACTGATGGTAGAAAAGTCGCCGGCAATAACATGGTGGCCACCCCTTATATTATCGTTCCAGGGGAAGTTATTAATGTGACATTGTTCTTGGGTTTATGACTCCAATAACCTACAATAATGTTCTGAGAATCGTAATTTTATATCATTGAGTTTCCAATATTTTGCAAAAATACATTTAAAAATCTCACTTCTCCCTTAATATTCAGAGTAGTTGTATAAAGTGTCCTGTATAGTTCCCACGTGTTTCTGCATAAGGAATCGCCTCGCGATGTTTGTCGGGCTTGGAACATATATTCGTTCATAAGTACGAGTAATGTGTCCTCTTCACATAACTTGCATTTGCTATTTCTTTTATTTATGCAAGAGAAAATTACGGCGAACTTGGTTCAATATACCGATATGAAAATAACTTTAAACACTTTTTTGATTGGTAGACTTACATGATACGACAAGGTTCGGCCAATACGATCTTTGGCATTGACGATGGGCGTCGAGAGCATTGCACGAGCGACCGCCGTTGGTTTTGACACTCTTCGCCAGTGACAGAGCGAGTATCTGATTTAAATAAGAAATCAAAACATTTTTTAAAAAACTATATGCAAAAATAATGCCATAAATACGAATTTATATTTTTTTGCTTAATTTTATAGGAAAACAAAGGTATTGCATTTTTTTTCCTGGTGGCTGATGAATCTTTTGTGTTACGGTTAAATATTTCGGATGTAATTTTTTGTTAAAGATAGGAAATATTATAAAGATTATCTTTCTATAAAATAACACAGGTTAATGACAAAAAGCCAAAAAATGTCATTTTGAAGTGTGGTTGGGCCGTACAAAGACAAACAGTGTACACAGACAAGGAGATTTGGAGAGAAGCTCCAGATCAGAGTGACTAAGGAAGTAAGTGCAGAGGTNACAAACAGTGTACACAGACAAGGAGATTTGGAGAGAAGCTCCAGATCAGAGTGACTAAGGAAGTAAGTGCAGAGGTTGCATTTAAGTTCTGGTGACTTCTTATGTACGCCAGCTCTTCGTTCTGCTCGGAAGTGCACGAGATACACAAGGCCACGCGAACCGATGGTTGTTGGACGTATTCCAGTCTCCGTTGCTGCCGAAGTCGATACCTTACTTATGTGTGTTGCCCTTGAGGCCGTTGGTCACTTCAAACATCATATTTTTACATGACATTATTTAAGGGTCGTCTCACACACTCAGAAAATACTTGAAACTCAATAGACAGGAGTCCTCATGAAAAAAAAAATATATGACGCAATACCTCTGAAAAACAATGAAGATTTTATTAGCACTGTAACTCTACACTGGAGAGCCAAAAAAACGGATGCAGGCGCGAGTATGCAAATAACAGAGGTATGAAACCAATCAGCCTATTGCGATGCGGTCGGCAGCGCCTATATAAGACAAAAAGCGTCTGGCAAAATCGCTAGATCGGTTACTGCTGCTATAATGGCAGGTTATCAAGATTTAAGTGAGTTTGAACGTGGTGTTATAGTCGGCGCACGAGAGAACATAGCATCTCTGAGGTGGCGATAAAATTTGGATTTTCGTGTACGTCCATTTAACGAGTGTACAGTATGACGCATGACGTAATTACGTATTAGAAGCGGCGGAGTCAACATCCCCCCCCCAACCCCCAGCATAACCAGTGTAGAGAGACACATGTCTGTCGTAATCACCGCAGAGAAAGGTCAAGCAGAGGTAAAAACGCGCTTCCAAGCCTTACACTGTCCTGCTGCATAGGCCTCCCCCACCTCCCCCCTCCCAACCTTTAGGGAACCATGGCACGTTTTTTAAGTGCATGGTTCTGCTTCCTCTCACCTCCCTCCTCGACCCAACAGAGAATCATTAAACGTAACAGAAGTGCAACCCTTACAAAATTGGCACAGATTTCAATGCTGGGGCATCAACAAGTGCCAGCGTGCCAACTATTCAAAGGACCATCATTGATATTGGCTTTCGTAGCCGAAGGCCCACTCGTGTACCGTTGTTGACTGCACGAAACAAAGCTTTACGCCTCACCACGGCCCGCCAACACTGCCATTGGACTGTTGATGACTGGAAACACGTTGCCTGGTCTGACAAGTCTCGTTTTCAATTGTATTGGGCGGGTGGATGTGTATGGGTATGGAGACATCCTCATGAATCTATGGAACCTACATGTGAACAGGGGACTGTTCAAGCTGGTGGAAGCTCTGTCATGGTATGGGACGTGTGCAGTTGGCGTGAAATGGGACCCCTGATACATCTAGATACGACTCTGGCAGGTGACAGATACTTAAGCATCCTGTCCGATCACCTGCACCCATTCATGTCCATTGTGCATTCCGACGGACGTGGACAATTTCATCAGGACAATGCGACACCCCACACTTCGAGAGTTGTTACCGAGTGGCTCCAGGAACACTCTTCTGACTTTAGACACTTCCATAGGCCACCTAAATCACCAGACATGAACATTATTGAGCATATCTGGGATGCCTTGCAACGTGCTGTTCAGAAGAGATCTCCACCGCCTCGCACTCCTATGGATTTGTGGATTGCCCTGGAGGATTCATGGTGTGAATTGCATCCTGCATACCTTCAGATATTAGTTGAGTCCATGCCACATCGTCTTGCGGTACTTCTGCGTGCTCGCGGGGGCCCTACATGATGTTAGGCAGTTGTACCAGTTTTTTTTGCTCTTCAGTGTATATTGTGCACATGGTACCTTCAAATTAATGACTAGTGATCAAGACTATTAGCCAATGGGGATATAAATCATTCTCGAGTATCCATGATGAACTGCATGCTCGTGCACTTGAAACTGTGTATACTTTAATCCACCTAGAATATGAATCACTTACCAAGACAAAGAAACTTATTTCCTGCGGTTGTGCATGTGTATGGTCCCATCAGGTCTCGAGAGATCGTTTCAAGTGGCTCAGTTTGTACCTGTGGATGTTGTTGCATGTTTCCGCCCATAATTGCACTTTTTTAAACAATTGAAGTTTTCACATTCGAGTACAAACTGCCACATGTCACAGATTACTACGGGCGAATGAAAATGTGACTGCACTTTTCTGGTGGTTTGCAGGGCTCCAGGGTTGCCCTCGAACCGGCTGGCATGTGAGTGGCATAGCGCTAGTGGCCGCAAGTCCTTTGGCCCAAACACCTTGGTGTGTTCGGCTGGAAAAGATGGGTTTCTAAACAAAATTTTTATACCCACCATCATTCTCCCTCTCTGTTTTCACACTCTGTCAGTCGGCATTGTGTTTTTGGAACTGTCGTTGGGCTTCTTTCAAATGCGCACGGAGTTCATCCAGCCGAAGTTCCGGTTCTGCTGGCATGTTGATCGCATTACATGCCTTTGCGCCCTCGCTAGGTGTTCGGCAGTTAGCTGAAATAGGGGGCAGTAGGTCGTCCCACTTGATGCGCTGCTGGGTTCGAACATCAGGGGAATTAGGAATTGAGTGTGTATGCTGCAGGCCTGAGGCATAAGCCTATCAGGCAGAGGACAATTTTTCCTGGGATGCCAGCTCGGAGAGCACAAGAATGGAGGGTATGTGGCCGACGCCCATTAGATGTGGCCTCCCCTGGTGGTCCAACGTTGGAAGATCAGCTATAATCTAAGATGCCTAGGCTAGTGAGAGGTGTTTTAGCCCCTCTAAATGCATATCCACTCCAGTGCTTGGATTGTTACTGGCTATCCCAAAACCCATAATGATAAATGGTGAAAAGACTGTGCAGCAGTTAAGCAAGCTGGCAAATGAGTACACTAGGCGAATATTTCAACACAACACGTTTTATTTGGCTTTACCCTCGTCGAAGGCAATTATACAGATGTTTCCCCACTATGGCTCGGGAGTTTCTATACAGCCAAAAACGGTGCGAAGCCTACATGGTTTTACTGGTTAACAATTATTCCTCAAGAATGTAAAAGACTGCTGAGATGTGGTGTGGCACACTCTTCGGGCAATGGAAATATAGATTACTGCTCCTGAGTAAAGAAGTTGCTGCTGATACACTACATGACTTGCGGAAAAAGATGTAGGCCCAGAGAGGCCGTGCACGAACGACAACCCAACTCAGAGACCAAGACGCTACTGACTGTCACGGCAGGCATGTCGGAGAGCTTCCCTTGTGTGCGCGCCATAGTATGAAAAATTTATAACATGGAAATTGGTAAGATATACTTTCCTTAAAATGAACATATTTGGCTCTCACATAAGAATCATTATAAAAATGCAGTGAACACAACTTGCAATAATCGGGACAAATAAAACATGTACTGGCAACTCAATGCCTTAAAAATGCATAATAATTTATGTAGTGGTTTATATAATGTCTTTCAACCTGTAAAAATTCAAGAAACACTACAAACAATAACTATTACGACACAATAAGTATTTACAGAAAATTAATTATTGCAGTCATGTTTTTCATTTTCCTGGTGGGCGAGTCAATTATTATCTGCAGGGTTCTAGGTAGCCATGCCTGAATATTGCAATTACAAGGGGAAAATATTAAGTGATATTCCTCAGCTTCATTGCTTGTGTAATAATGTTGGCTGAACCCTTTCGCGTATGATCACACTGTTGTTGTACATGTAGCACGATGTGGGTAAGCAGGGAGGATGGCAATGGAAATGCTAAGTCTTCGCCAGACATATTTCACAGCTCATCTGTTAATCGATTCTCATCTCCAGGAAGATTTTGCACTTCAAAATCTTACGACTGTAGAAGTAGGGCGCAATGTGCAAACTTGCAGTAGGCTTCACACATGGAGTGTGGCAAAACCAAGCAGCAGTCGTCGGCACATAGCGTGAAGTGCTGGTACTCTAAGTAGGCTCTGTACTGTGACGTGCGCTCGGTACGTCCCTTGTCTAAGGGAGACGATTGGGCGCACGGTGTCCCTCGAGCTGTGAAAGTGCCGGGCGCCAACTCAATGTTGAGCAATGAGATCGGGTCGTGGGTAATCACCCTAGGGGACTCGAGGTAACACACTGTCAGATAATAGGAAAATGCGAGCTGTATGGTCCCTGCGCATGCCCGGATTAATGAACGCACTATTGGTTATATGAAAGATGATTATTTTATTGAACACTTAACCGAACAGACATGTGGTGACCGCGTGGTCGTACAATATAACACACTAATGGATTACGATTAATTAAGGCATGTGACGCTGCTCTCCCCTCGGTGCGATGTAACATAAAATACAAGTTATTTCGTGGATGATGTGATGATACGATTACTGAATGAGGTTGCAGCCTCGTGGGCTGGCACCGAGGTTCTTGTGAAGCGAGAGACCTACCATGTCGCCCGCGTTGAAGTGATGAAGCGCACTAGGGTGAGAACTGCGAACTGCGCCGGCTCCCGCTACCTGAGCGCGGGCGACGCCAAGCAGTGGAAAGATTAAACATAAATGCTACTTCAAAATGCTAATGAGATGTAAGAAAATGATCAACCTTAGATTAACATAATCAAACACAATTACCCTATACAACTTACATAATAAAACACAATTACTCTTGCACAAATACACAATAAATCAGGGTTATATTAATATTAAATATTTGCATCGCAGCAGCTACTGTATTGCCAACTTAGTAATGTCACATGTCCCTGGCTGGCTGCCTATGTGATGACTGTCTTCAAACACGATAAATATGATATAAATAAATACTGAATAAATACACTGAACCAATAAATAATAATGATTAAATTATTAAGCTCTGAATAATTAATGATGCTGATTAAATTAATGACACTGGTGCAATTTACAAACATGGAACAAATACAGTTGATAATTATGACACTGAATAAATACATATAACCCTGAATAAACTATACTGATTCACTCCGATCAATTATGTCGCACTTATGTAATTATATTGGTGAACTCTGATTAATTACATAGCACTGAATAAACTATATTGACGAATGCTGATTGATTACATAACACTGAATACACTATCACTCTTGCCCACATGCCTGCTGGTGTGGTGCATCTGGAGTGGAGGACGCTACTGCGGCAATCACAGTGGGCACAAAGGTACCAGTGAACGCCTGGTTCACGTCAACTGTTTCACATCCCACACAACAACCAGGAACTCTTGTTTGTTAACAAAAATACCAGCATTCTGTCGACACGAATTTTGCACTTCTGAAATCGACGGTTTGATGCTCTCCATTCTCCCCTATTTTGAACACGATTGATCTGAAACCCTTTTCACTAGTGTCTGCAAATTGAAGTGTAATGAAAAAATTTTGATAGCTCCAAACATCGATGTACTAATAGAAGTGATGGATCGGATTGTGATGTCCAAGCCTAGTACACTCCCGAGACCGACATTTGAGCTTTGTAAAATATGCTTTATGCTCGTTTGTTCGCTGGTACATTTTAGCATTTGACAACATACTTATCTGTGGTACTGCGACCACTGCGAAGTCGTGGATATATTCTCTTATCCAGTTCACAAGGCCGGAGAATTTACATAGCTACTAATGTTTGCTGCACACACCATAGTACTCAATGATTTTCAGTTGTTTGGGTGTGGGTCACCTCCCGTACTTGTCTACAAAATTACCTAAGAATTATTGGATGCAGGTTTTGCCTATATGGCAATTCCAGTCAGCACACGTCAACTTGTTGATGGCCAACCATTCCAGTACCTACCAGGAGTTGTATGTGTTCATCCCATATCTCTGACCACACCACTATATCGTTTAGGTACGTGTACCAAGTCGCCAACATACTGTCGTATGCCGCATCCCATCTACTTAGTCCATTCGTCCTACTGCCACTGTACAGATTAAATGCGGTTGGCCACTCCCTGAAGCTAGCACTGCATGTATAAAAGCACAATACTAATTCCCCAAGACACTGCTGTAGTCAAGTGGCCATCCCATGTCCATGTCCCCAAGATGCATCTTGCAAGGGTGTGATACTTTGGGCCAATTGTCACCTCCCCAGTAAATCTGTTACCAAAAAACCACCGAGCATATGGCCACATCGGAGAATCTACTGTTTCGCCAAACCAACAACCCCATGCGAACCCCTTTTATTTGGTGTCAACATCACGTGTGTGTTTTCAGTGAAGCGCAAGGGTGTCAGGCATAACAAATAGTTTTACCTCATGATCCCCATAACAAACAATTCATAACAAGGGGTTGTAATATATCATCCTCTGTTTTTAGGTATTCGGGCATGTCCGACATACAAGAACATTCGTAAATCACATTTAGAGATTCAACTGATTACACTTTATTTTGTATTTTAAATACGTTATCTTATATGTGCAACAAAACATATATTGTGATAGACTTGGAGAGGCAGTGCAAGATGGCAAAACTATCATGTCGATATATAGTTGTCATGCATAGTGTATTTTTTAAAGTGCTTTCTGTTTATTCTTAACCATTGTAAATGTATTGTGTCTTTAATTATTTGATAAAAATGGAGACTACATTTATTCAGATATTGGAGTGCAACCTCGCTCAAGTTGAGAACTGGCTCTTACCATATCTTATTTACTCGGCTTTGCAATGCGTTAGAAGGAGGCCTCACACATCCACTACTCCCAGGCCAGTATGTTTTCAGTACCAGCCATTTTAGTTTGCCACAGTTAATAATATCTTAATAATGGAAACGTACGTTTTTATTGTTTTTGTTACCCAGCAGCACTGCCCCCTCAAACTCTGCCAGCTCGTGTACGAGGGACGTAACTTCTGTTTGTGGTCCCGCAAACTCCTCGCATACAAGAGGGGACTGTCTCTTAAGTGTCTCTTAGATATCTTGTAAACTGAGCTTGAATTCATGAACAAATTTTGTGAGGCCCTCTTTTGCGAAGCATTTGAGAGTCTGATGATTTTCTGAGCTCTGTGTGTGAGGCTAAAAAGGCAAAGTACGTTTCCAGATATTGGCAGATAGTAACTAGGTTTTAACTGAAATGGATTCGCCCAAGAGCACATGCATTGTAAATTTTTTTAATAAATTAATATGTATGGTGCTAAAGTCGGTACTATCGGAAAATAAAACATACGTTTCTACGAAATATAAAATATTTCACAATTTCTTCTATATATTCTGCCACGGCATTATTTACTCTACTGCGACATGAAATTATCAAACTGATACTTTTAAATTTATAAAAACGAACACAAAAATATACAACAAAAGGCATTAAGTAAAAATATGTGAAGTGAACCACGTGTCCAAGTGTGTTATCATGACCACTTGCACTTCCGCAGTCACTTACACAACCTAAACGACACCGGGCAGAAGTGAACACTCGGCCGCGAGTATATCAGTATGGGTCGGCGAGAACGGAACACACCTGCCTCGTCGTCATGTACTACGTGACTGAAGTGAACGTCTTGCTTTATTTACCTCAAGAGGCAAATCTTGGAAGGAAATAACAAGCAGTCCAACACAGTGTCCCGCTGAAAGCCACAGATATAAGGCGCCCTTGCAATTGGAGGGAAAAATCGGAGCAGCTCGCGCCGCGTCGTCCAGCATCCTTCCCACCTGTGTGGCATCGACCGGCCTGCTGGCTGGTATATCAGAACTATGTGATTCCAAGTGTGGTTAAACAGTAGGGAATAAAATACTGAAGCAATACAAAGTGTAAAAAATGCCATAGCCAAATAAATTAAATTCATTTCTTTATTAAAACCTTAAACGAACGTGGCTACAGAAACTCTTTCAGGGATGGACTCGTCTAGCCCACCCAAGATGAAACGGTTGGACTCACCCATTTGCGAAACAAACCGGAAACTGAAATCCACTTGCGAAACATACAGGAATCTGAAATGCATTTTCAGTTTGCCATTATTCCAGTTAATTTTGGTATGTTAATTATGTTCAATGTTTAAAATGGTAATTATGTATATTCTTCACAGCAGACTTCCTGTCAAGATCTTGCAGTTTTTACTTAATGTTTCTAGTGCAGTGACATCTCCCATGACATCATAGTCACAAACATAATTAACACTTAATTAATAACGGGGATGTCACCAACATGTTGTTCACCATGAAATTGTATTTTCTAGCATATAAATTACCATTAAGAGGGTTCATGTTATTTTACATGGAATTTTTGGCTCCGGCCTCAGCGGCCATTAGTGGAAGCATACACCATGATTTTAGTCTGACTTCAGCACTCGGCCTAGCTTGCAGCACTGGTGTTTCGCTCCACATGGACGCCCTCGGCACGTTCATTTTAGGCTGCAATCACTCTCAATTCAATAGTATTTTCATGTAACTAGAACCTTTTGCTTAATTCGTGCAGAGGGGACAACCGTCTATCTTCCTATCATTTTTAACATGACTTATCACATACCGTGTAACTGTCCCTTATTTTCATAACTTAGGACCTTATTGAACAGTAATGGTCACCGGCAGACCATAGTGCCTGGTCCACATACACTTATCACATATCAACGTAAGTTCATATGTATCAAAGAAGTAAGTAAACATCTTCAATAACCAAGAGTTTTTAATTTACTTTACCCCTTGGGGCACTTCGGGTGTTGCACCCTGTTGCAGCAAAATCAAGTGTAAGTAAGAAGTGCGATGTGGCCTACAACCTCGCCAGTATAAAGAACGAAACCACTAGTTATGTGCAATTATTGATAAGTTCATTATTCACGAGCGCCATAGATCGACAGAGGACTTTAGGTACCTATGGGCCATCGACCACACGACCCTCAATAACTCATGCTCACCGAGCTATGGCACTGGGCAATTTCACCAGTTTTCGCCTAAATCTTGCAAACCCGGTAAGGCAGGAACCTACATCAACATCCTTGGAACCCCCGACACATCATATGAATAGTAATAGGAATAGGATGGATTTATGTATTCAAAATTCTGCTTTTCTAGCAAACTGTGGTTGGTAGTCGTGTGGTTATAATAACAGGGTTATGGTAGCAGGCTTCTGATATTTTGATGCATGTTCAAATACCTATTCAGAATGCTTTTTTTTAAATTTGTAATATTATACTGTTTGCAACTATAACTCTACTGAACTAATATTATTTTCATCCAAAATACTTTATTAGCAGCACATACAACGAAAATAAATTAGTGATTTTACAGATAAACCCATGAAATTCGTGGAAAGTTCCTTTCCTAGAAAAATCAAACTCATAAAAATAGAAATATGTATAGTACTAGTTATATTCCTAATTTCAACGAGATGTTTTAAACTTATTTACTTGTTAGCCATTAAAAATAATATGTACTTAAGTTGCATCAAATTATGATAAGACCAACGAGTAACAGATAAATATAATCGTACATAATCCATCGGTTTTTGAGATAAATTTTCTAATATTCTGATTGCAACTAATGGAGGATGGCGTCCTGGCCTCCAGACCATTTGCTACGCCACACATCCACCGCATCAACCACACTAGTGTATATGCACTGCAACACGACTGCAGACACAAGTGCAGTGTGTGTGAGTGTGTGAAACTTCACACAGCGCAACGCCGACCCCCATGGGTAAGCTATGGT
Organism: Clitarchus hookeri; assembly: GCA_002778355.1. Lineage (NCBI taxonomy): Eukaryota > Metazoa > Arthropoda > Insecta > Phasmatodea > Phasmatidae > Clitarchus > Clitarchus hookeri. The sequence goes on from NQII01002179.1 coordinate 178,759, forward strand.
GCATAATGTCAGACCCAGTATATATAATTTGTAGGGCAATTTCAAAGCAAGTATTTGGAACTAAGGAAAGAGACACAAAGAGAGTAAACATTCAGAGACGCACCTATAAGTATTTCAGAGTTTTTGTTTTGTAATTCTCTAATTCACTTATTTTTCACCTCAGTTGTTTTACCCTAATTTCATGCCATCTAAGTGTAGATTATAACTGTTTTCATTCAAGGAAAATTACTGTATTTATTTTGTTAACTTATCATTCAAATATCCATGTCCTTTTAATTGTTACAAGTTAAAGGCAAGCAGAAAGTAGTGCAGGGCGAGCTGCGTGCCGCCATAGTTCGTGCTGCGCATGCTCGCCAGATTCAGTCGTTGTCGAGTGTATCAAATGGTTGACACCGCATCTGTGCACCGGTCCGGGGACCTTCTTGTTTTCGCACCAATTACCTTCAGCTGCAATAGTCTAATGTATTGTACCGGAACCTGTTCTTTCTGCAACCAGAGACGACACCCCTTCTTCCCCGGGAATAGGATCATCCAGGGAAGCTTAATGCACCATTAATTCACTCTTATGATCAAATATGTATTTTTCGCAGTTTTACATATCTTGAGAGTTGCAGGCCAGAGTCTGTATAAAGTGTTACCTAGAGTTATGTAAGTGTTTATATGCAAGAGTAATTACATGCAAATTTTCAGACTGTGTATTTCATTTCAAGCACTGCCTTCGGGTGTTTCGGGGTACGGGTCTCCTATATCCCGCTTTCACCCAGCATCATGTAAATTACTTAACAGCCAGTATACTCAACTCAGAACTTTTACAGCTTGAGGTGTGTGGGTTAGCCTGAATAGGTCCACAGTATTTTCCATGTAAGTATCACGAGCGAGGGGCTCTTGCAACATTTCACCGATAGACTGCGTACATCCGGGGGAACGGCACGCCATACCCTGAGATCATCACCGGCAGCAACAATTGGCACCGTCTGCCAATGGTTTCCGGGTGCCTAGTCGTGTATTCAAATTCACAATCCACCTCACAATGTTTCTCACAGACCCTCAAAACGTCCCTTAACCCAACACCACCTGTATAAGAAGGCCACTGTCTGACAGTCAGTGAGTGGCAACTTGATGTATATGAAACAAAGTACCATTTACAAAATCCTATATCAGCTGATGCATGAACGAACAAAAGTTAAAATTATGTTGGTTATTCTGAGTGCACTGCCGATGCACATCAGAAAAGCAGAAAATACGTGGATAAGAAAGAGATCTTAGATTTATTAATACATTTTATTTTACAAGGACACAAAGCAATGGTTGTTAGTGTTAAAAACTAAACTTCGTGATAATGTACTTATGTATAGGTATTCAAAATGAAATGTACAATATAATGAAACGACATGTAAAAGTTTTCTGAAGTTGTGCTAACTTCAGAAATTTTTTTTACATTGTATCATCCATCTCCAAACTCGCTTTCAACACATCCTTGATATTAATTCCAAAAGCATACAGAAATATTGCATAATATTGTTGAATTATTTTTTCTAATAATTTGATGAAACGACACGAATTTGAAATATATTTCCAGCCCGTAATATAAGAACTATCAACTTTAAAAAAGGGTTGCTCAAACTTCGCCGTGGCGTGCTGTGCACGTTATCTGTTCAATATTTTGCGAGGTATTACCAGCCAAATATGAACCATTTTCCTGAGCGATATGTAACGAATTTACAAACAGATTCCAATAGTTATATTTTTCCACGAGCTCTACATAATTTTTTAAGTAACATATATTTCATGTACAACGATTTGGAGTACAAGTAATTTATATTCGGCCGATAATCTTTCGTCTACGTAAATTATACGCCATTTTGTTCTCTCGAAACCTATCTTCTTGTTTCCGTAGCAAGTGAGACACGCGTGAATAGTTTTTAAACAATTCTAACATTATTCCATGTCACATATTTCTATATCGAATATATTAACTATAACGTCCAAAGTGTGATAATAGATACAACAGACTGTCTCGCAAATGTTAACCCAAATTCACTATCTCGGACAAATTAAAAAAGAGTTAGCAAGTATTTAATTATTTGCAACATTTTATATTTTAACTTTTATAACCTACTTATTTTTTTTAGACAGATGTCAGTCTTACAATATCTTAAAATTTGTTTAGCATTACAGTACAATGATAAGTGGATTAGCTGACAGTGTTTTGTAAAAAAATACAGCCCCGACTTGACGGACAAGCTGATGGCAGAAGTATACACAGTCAGATGTAAACAGTGGCGCTACTTTCGCCGAAATGTCAAAAAGTGGCCTTCTTATATGGTACAGAATTATAACAAGTGTTATGTTTTACAATAGCCCATTTGAGGCTGTCACAAAACAATCGTGTATTGAATATAGCATTACAAATATGGCTTAATGGAACACTGAATTCAAAAGCACATTGCTTTTATAACCTGCAGCTAATGCCATCATAGTCACTTGATAATTTTGGTAGCGAAAAATTGATTGTTTTCAGCACTTCTTTTCGAGTTGTGTATGTAAAAGATATAGCAGAGTATTCAGTTCTCTGGAGTGTAGGAATATGTTTTATATCTTGTTTAATTTTTTTGTTGATAATGTTTTATATGACATTTAAGTAGTATGAAGTAAAAGTATCTGCGACTAATTTAGGGTCTCAATATATACAGATGTTTACTTTTAGGTTTACAACTGGACAATGCTGTGTTGCTCTTCCTGTTTTTTTTTTACAACATTCCATGTAGTTTTTATTTTGTTTTGAGAATTCCGAATGAACTTACAGGAAAAATTATTTTTGCAGGTTTGATGATCTTACTCAAAATGATGCTGTATTTTCTGTAGCGATTCCTTGGTTCTGGGTTGCTGCTGAGCCTGGCAGCCTTAAACAGTTTTCTTTTGTTTTCGCAGGAAATTTTTATTCCTTTCGTGAGTGATACATTTTTATTTGGATTTGTATTACTTTGGGTTAGTCTGGATGGGAAACATTTTTCAAAACGATAAATAACTTGGTTAAGAAAACCGTTGAATTTTTCATTTACTTCGGTACAAGTATATAATGTTTACCACTGCTCTTTGCTAAGCTCACTTTTGAATAGTAAGTGAAATATTTCGTATTTTCTTATAGGAAATACTTTTGGAAGGCAGTTTTATAAAATACATAATAAATATTTGGGCATCATGATCCGATAAGAGATTTATTACTGGAGGTAGTGGCACTCTGTAAATTCGTTACTATAAAATCAATGAAAATGTTATAAATTGCTGTCGGAAGAGTTCTTTCTATTATGGTAGCAAAGTTTATTATGGACTTATTGCCCAAGCATTAATCTTCTCGTCTGCCAATAAGACTTTCATAAGCGTTGAGTTTATGATATGAAGTTGGATCACAGTTCATCTCAAGAAGTGCTTTGATTTTGTACACTTCGTCCAACAAATTTTTAGTAAAATTTGTTTAAATTAAAAAATTGTAGAAATGTTCTTTTGTAATGAAAAGGATTTGCTTTCTAAAATTAAACTTGGGATATTATTGAATTCGTTTATCACTTTGACCATTATTATACGACTGTTGTATTAGTGTGCGGTACGTCAATGTTGGGTACTTTCGCAGAAGACAGTAATCCGGCTACCTCTTATTTAGTCTGTGGGTAAAACACGTCATAATTTCATGGCTTTGCTAGTTATTAGGGTGCACTCTTTGCTCATCCTGTGCAGTCAATTGTAATTCTCCATTAGTAGCCACCGTTGGTGACGGTTCGGATTTTCAGACCTCGACGTCGGAGTTGCGGTGTCATTTTATGTTTGTGCCATTTTTACAGTTTGCGTGAGTCAAATGGACCGTCGATTTTTTTTTTATATTTCTTCTAATGAAGTTTTTGTCTTTTTTTTTGTGTGCGTTGCGTTTGGAAATGTCGATGTTGGCCGTGGGCACAATAAGTTAGCCGTTATAACTCCTCTAAAAAAAAAATCTAAACTATTATGTTTTGTATGGCTGTATGGGGAACAACCTATAAAGACAAGGCCACAGAATATTTTTGTTTTGGTAGAGAACTGTGAAACGTAAAGAAGATAGGCGCTATGTCATGCGATTGTTTGTTTCCTTAAATGCAGGAATATTTAAAAATTCTGTGTTTTTCTTTCGTTATTAACGTTGAGAATGTTAGGTTGTGGTGGTGATGACGAACTAAGTATAATTTTCGAGAAGGTAAACCATCCATTAGTATCAACTCCCCCAGCAATATCACAGAAGAAAGCAGAGGCAATTAAGCGTGATGTTAGAAGTAAGTTTTTTGGAGTAACTGGAAACGAACAGCCCAAGCCTTCTACCACAGTTTCAAAAAATGTGAGCAACGCGGGTGATAAAGGTTTTAGGCCGCTTCTCAGTGGGCACATTCCGACCGAACAGAAAACGCTAGGTGTGTTGTTTCCTGTTTCTCGAAAAGAGAACTCCACTTGGCCTCCAAAGCAACGGAATATTCGCACAGATACTAACGTGCTGGAGGAGAGAAAGGAGGCAGTTCAATCTCCCCTGCGAAACGGTAATTTAACGTGTGCTAAGGTAGGTGTCAAAGGCAGTATTAATGGTATTAAGTTTAATGACTCGAACGCTATACAAAGTGTGAAACAACCTGGACTCTCCAATTCTCCGTGTAAGACACCATTACACAATCCAGTGGGTAGTACGAAGTCTTCAGTCACAAGGTCTTCCTCTTTAGTTGTTGCTAGCCCCTCAAGTTCGCAGCCATCACTCTCGCCTAGTAGATCAATAACTGTGAACTCTAATAAACCAATAGGCCCTGTTTCGATTGCCAAGGCGCCTCAGTCGTCGAATGCAAGGACACCTATTATGCCGAACAGTACAGATTCAACAGATAACATCAGAACTGGAGCATCTGTGTCAGTTGCAAATTCTCGCAAGTTACAAAATGGACATAAACTCGAAGGGTTGAAGATCGGTGGGTTTGCAACAATTGTTGCAGACACTAAAGTGAGCCGTGCATCTTTTTCGAGCTCAGGGCAGTCACCAGATGCAAAGAAACATGAAGTATTGGGCGATACACACAACTGTGCGCCAACAGTTGCATCAAATTTTTCAGCCGCTGGAAACAGTGATCAAGATGTCGTGTTATTGCAATCCAATTTGGAAACCGTAAACCATTTTGGGCCTCCAGCGATTCCAGTATCGCCACCTAAACCCCATGAGCATACTGTACGTACTGGTAAAATTAATGAAGGGAAATTGGTTTTGAATGGTCTTAATGTTGAACAGTCTGTGGATCCATTAAAAACTACGCCTAGTTTGGTACCAATTATTTCTGTAAAACAGGAACGTATTTCACAGCCTACTACAGTTACGTCTAATCACGTTCAGTCTACTCAGAATGGAATAGTGAAAAGCAATGAAAAACCGGTAACTTGTACCGGTGCAACGCCTCCAAATTCGAGCAATGTTCCAGCAGTTAGTGTGAAGCTCTCTCCACAACTAAAAGCTCACCCCAGGAAATTTTTAAATCCTTCACAAAGCCCAAGCATAAAAGCATCATCTGTCAGTCGCAGAGGGAGATGGAGATCACCCTTTAAAAAGTCGCCACTCAGTTTATCTGGAAGAAGAAATCCCAGGATTGCAAATAATTCACCAGCTAGTGTTAAGAAAGCGTTGAACTTTGATGTGCCTAAAAGTGACGGGTCAGGAACCAGTGACACGACGCCTGGCCCAAGTACACCCACCATTGATGCCATCTACTGCAAACATTTCAAACTGATGCTGCTTGAAGTCATGAACAACTTCTTGCTCTTCTCTGAATCGGAGATGCAAATCATTCTGAACTTCATCAACCTAAGTTCTCTATCCAAAATGTTATACATTCGCATGTTCTCCAGGAAGTTCTGTTGGCATAGAGTGTCCGATATTTCTTATGAGTCACTGGGTGGTAATTTGACATCTGTGGTGGAAGAACTGGATTTCAGAGACTTGGTTACATTAGGTGAGTTTTTTTTATTTTTGCAAAGGAATATGACTGACTGTAATTGTTAAGAATTGATGCTTTTCTGGGTAATTGTTAAGTTTAGTGACTTTTCTGAAGGAAACGTCCCAGATAAACGAAAGTAGCATTAATGGATTCTGCACAGCTTACCTTGTTAATATTCAGGAGGGCGTCATGTTAAAATAAGTAGAACATATTAAATATAATAGTTAAAAGTACGAGCAGTTCGCCGCTTTGTTTACGTCGGACGCCATGATTTTTGGTGACGTCATGATTCCTGCAGTCACCTTATTGGCTTGTGGGTGTTGTTACGTCACGGTGACGCGTCACATGTGATTTTAACGGAAATTTTTGAACAGCTCAGTAGCCATTGTGTCGTTGCCATAGTGAGTTGTGACGTCCCAATCCAACGGATTTAAAAACGGAGAAAGCAAGAACGAGTGCTTCTGTGTGTTAAATTCGCCTATGAACGAGTGCTTCAGTGCGTAATATTCACCTATGTGGCGTTTTAGTAGATCATGGTGTTTCGTCGAGTGAGANCTATGAACGAGTGCTTCAGTGCGTAATATTCACCTATGTGGCGTTTTAGTAGATCATGGTGTTTCGTCGAGTGAGATAAGGTTGAATTGGCCGAGGACCTGTCGCCTACCTAGGTGAGTTAATTGATATTCTTCTGGTGTGTTGTACGGTCCCTTTAATTCCCTAAAATCCTAATTTCGTAGGTTAGTTTAAAACCCTAAAATCCTGCGTTTGTGTTAAACCCTACAATCCTAGGTTTGTTTACAAATGTAAAATAGTGATTCACCCATCGTGAGGTTAGGTTATATGGGCACATATAACGAAATTAGTCTGACATTAATGCCCCTAGTATATTCGTGTTCTCCGTTCATTAGCAGAGTGGAAATAGTCACTAAACTTGATAATTACTGAAATAAAAAAAAAACAATACCACAATGATGTGTATCGTAACCCGTATTACCAATCAAAAATATAAATGTGCAGAAGCTGCAAAGTAGTTGAGAGGGAAACAAGAAGTTCAATCTCAACGCAATAAAATAAATCAACAGATCTATAATAACCACTTACAAATTAATGACAATTGAATGCAGTTACTCCTCGAAATAAATTGCATTGTCGCATGTACGAATTGTGCCAGACGATGCTGCTGGTCGGCGGGTTTTCTCGGGGATCTCCCGTTTCCCCCGCCCTTTCATTCCGGCACTGCTCCACACTCACCTAAATCACCCTCGTCGGCTCTCAAGACCTCGCTTTTCAGAGCCGCCCAAATCTCTTCACTCTTCACTCCAAGCCTTGTGAATGTTCAAGCACTTTGGACTAGCTACCTACTACGTACATAAAAGTGCAGGTGTCCCTTGAATCAGTCTTTTAGGGATTTGCTACCTCGCTGGTACTGAGGACTACAGCTCAGCACATAATGTTTGCCCCTGACGTCACTCGTGCCACATTCACCTGCCGTCACTGTGGCCGCTGCTGTGTCCATCACCGCATACCTTTCCTGGAAGAGACAGTCGTACACAAAACCAACAGCCCATCACTCCAGCTTCTTGCACAGCCACCTTCTACTTTAGCTCTACTCTGCTTTGGGCCCTAACCTACATCCACCACACTCACTGGCAATGGGTTGTTTCCAGGTGCTGCTGGGTTTTATGGGGGCATTGGGTCCATGCTAATGCCCCTGGGTGACCAGAATACAACACGAATCCTAAAAACAACTCCTCAATGTGTAGGAACTAAGGTATTGATAGGAGGCTGAAGGTTCACTGCTTTTCTTCCCCCCTACGTTATGTGATTTTTTTTTTTTTATTCTGGCGGAGGAGTGGTTTGTGTGGTGTAGTGGTCAGACTACTCGCCTCCCACCAAGGCGAACTGGGCCGAGTCACTGCAGGATCACCCGGATTTTCACACGTGGGAAACATGATGGGTGTTGCAGTTGGCCAGCAGTGTTTCTAAGAGCACTCTTTGTTTCTTGTTTACGCTGCTCTTGCATACTGTCACTGTTTCGTCCTCGCGTTCACCTCACTTTACCTTCACCACCACTCAACGCGTAGCTATTAAGGGCACCGACCGGCTGGCACATGAAGTGCGTTGCAGAGGTTTGGTAGAAAACACATTAGTCCAGGCACTTTAGAATTAAAATAGACTGAACTTAAGAAAAAATCGCAGAGAGATGATTTTTGGTNAAACACATTAGTCCAGGCACTTTAGAATTAAAATAGACTGAACTTAAGAAAAAATCGCAGAGAGATGATTTTTGGTATAGACTGTTCATGCTGAACTGAGCAGTTTTGAAAACCCTGCTTAAGATCTACTTGTAAGCACATTTGTGTATTTTTTCCACCATTTGAAAAAATTTACGTCTTGGGCTTGATCACCTTATTCATTCTTAGGTCAAGTCAACTGTTAAATTATTTAATAATAAAAAAGTAGATATTTTACAAATTGCTAATTTTGACACTTATATGCATTAAAAATCCAGAAAGCAAAAGTAATAATTTAAGTATTCGCGAAAGTTTACGGAGTACTTTTCATTCAACGTGAGACATTTTCCTCCATCGTTACAAGCTACACGGGGCGGGGCGCATGCCAGTCAGTGTACCCGTTAGGTATACGTACGCAAGTACGGACAGTGACATTTTACAAGTGTTGATTTCAGAAGTGCTCAAATAACCATGAACTGCCTATATGGACTTGGCTGTAAGGTATAATGCTTTAAAAGTGATATTGGATCTGAGCTATGCTCACTGTGCGACACTCAAAAAAATTTACAAAAAAATTATTTTCCGACATGTCTCCATTAGTATTTCTTTTACGGTACAATGTGTTTTAAAAACAATTTGAAGATAATTGGGTATTTATTAAGTTTAGGGGCTTTTCAGAAAAAAACAATAAAAATTCAAAATTATGATATATTTCTACTCTACTAATAATGCTGAACACGAATATACTAGGGGCATTAACGTCAAACTAATTTCGTAATATGTGCCCACCTAACGTAACAGAACCTAACCCCACAATGGGTGAATCACTATTTTACATTTTTAAACTAACCTAGGATTGTTGGCTTTTACACTAATCTAGGATTGTAGGGTTTTACACTAACCTAGGTTAGTGTAAAACCCTACTNGTACAAAAGAATTATTTTCCGACATGTCTCTATAAACTAACCTAGGATTGTTGGCTTTTACACTAACCTAGGATTGTAGGGTGTTACATTAAACTACAAATGTAGGATTGTAGGGATTTAAAGGAACCATAAAACACAACAAAACAATGTAAATTGACTCCCCTAGGTAGGGGGCTGGTATAATTCCTCTGACGTTAATAGACGTAAGCAAACATATTTCGCAAGTTATTAAAATATGNCTTTTACACTAATCTAGGATTGTAGGGTTTTACACTAACCTAGGTTAGTGTAAAACCCTACTAACCTAGGATGTTTGGGTGTTACATTAAACTACAAATGTAGGATTGTAGGGATTTAAAGGAACCGTAAAACACACCAAAACAATGTAAATTGACTCACCTAGGTAGGGGGCTGGTATAATTCCTCTGACGTTAATAGACGTAAGCAAACATATTTCGCAAGTTATTAAAATATGTTCTACTTATTTTAACATTACGCCCTCGTGAATATGAACAAGGTAAGCTGTGCAGAACCCATTAATGCAACTTTTGTTGGTCTAGGACGTTTCGTTCAGAAACGTAAACAAACTGGCTATACTGCTCATTTCGCAATTTTGTTCAAGTTTTTAAAATATGTTGTACTTATTTTAAAGTTACGCCCCTAGTATATTCGTGTTCTACGTGATTAGTAGAGTAGAAATATATCATAATTTTGAATTTTTATTGTGTTTTTCAGAAAAGCCCCTAAACTTAATAATTACCGATAATTGAATTTACTGTAAAAAAAAAAAAACCCAGTACAAACATTTTTGTTGTAGACGTAATAGTTCTCCTGTGATAGCAGTTTGACTGCTGTGAAATGTTTTTGAGCCCAGTCCAATGTGCTCCTTGCCCGTCCTACCAACAAGCCCCAATTTCAAGTTTTCCACACAAATAAAACTGAATGCATGTGAATAATTCATTTGTATTAATTTATGTTATAACTCACTGAAGTCGGAAGAAAAGGCTTTACACACTACCTTGTATTTAGGGTTAACATTCAAACAACACCTATGTCATTCATAGTGAACACACATTTTTAATTTCCTTATTTAAGTTTGTGAAAGAGTACTGTTTTTCACACACAACATGACATAATCAAATAAAAGAATTGCATTATACATTTAGTGTACCTACAAAAATAAAGGTTTCCATTTATGACTCACAAAAGTTGCAGTGTTTTAGTTATAATATCTAAACCCGAACATTTTCTATTCTCCGTATATGGCATGCACGTCTGAATAATAAACTAATTGTTATAGTTGCACTACTTAACATTAGGAATGTATTATTTTCTTTTGGCTGTTTATTGTAATACATATTTTGTTATGTCATCTTGAAAATTACATTTACAAAGCATGACGGTAGAGTGCAGCACCTCCTTGTAACCAACCAATAGGAGAGACTTACAGAATTGCGCAATTCTATAACAGCAATAACTCTGAAATAACAGCATATACTTATCAAGAACATGATATGTAAAAAACATTACTTAAAATAACAATAAGAACTTAAGTAGGTATACAGAAAAAGAAAAATACAAAAATAGCAGAAATACAATTTAAAACTTTAGATAAGACCAAGCTTCTGGCAAAAATATTTAAATTTTTGAAAAGGTAATTTTTGATATGGTCATCAAATCTGCGACCTGTTCACTTGAAGCAACATACTTAATCTTTACAATTCCTTCAGCAAATAGATTCTTTATGAAATTATACTTTACACTCACATGTTTTTGACGTTTTGGTCTCTGCAGTGTTGGCCATTTTAATAGCTGACTGATTGTCTTCAAAAAGTAAGATTGGGCTTAACTCCTGACTACTACACATTCCCTCAATTCTGGATCCGTCCTCGATTTGGGCAGTCAACTTTCTTGTGCCCGTGGACTCCGCACGCATTACACTTGAAAGGAAAGTATGTAGGGGGTTTTGATAGCTTTGGTTTGTTGTAGTACTGAAAATTAGACATTTACCTTGTCCCCTAGAGCCTGATGTAAATAATGCTAAACCTTCCTGCATTCCCGTTTGTCCTTTTTCTCTCAACTGTCGCATTTCTTCTTGGATCAGTTAATTTTTTACAAACTCGATTGTCACCTCTTCAGATGTTTGCGAAAATAGGACGTCAATCAATGTGGTAACTGCCTGATAAGACCTGGGCATAGCGATAAGAAACTGTGATATCACTTCTTCGTCATCGTAGGTAGCACCTGTTGAACATATCTCTTGCACTTTTCGTACAAAGCTTTCCAAGAAATCGGCAAGACTACGTCTCTTGAATCGCATTTCCCCCAGTTCTTGTTTTAAATCCACTCTTGCTGACAAACCTTGTCTCTTATATGTAGCTTTCAGGGCTGAAAACATATCCTTCGCTGAAGTTTTCTTTTTAAAGGCTCCCATCACACTGTCTGCAACAGCTTGCACACGATAATGTCCCGCGCCTTCAAGTCCATTTTCTTGAAATTATTTTTGGAAGTTTCACTGTTCCTTTCACTTAAAGCTTCCAAGCATTGTTCTCTTTCCAGACGGATTTTCAATCTAAACTCCCAATCGGAAAAACCAGTACCATCTAATTGTTTTAGGCTTGGAGGTACGCTGTTTACCGCCACCATGCTTGTTACGAGAACGTCCCGTCCCGCTTCACACAAGAAATTCCGGCCTTACACAACGTTTTCTCCGCCTTAACTAAACAACACTTTTCCAAATTCCGTATCATAGATACCTCGCTGTGGTATGAATTTGGGAATAAAGACTACCTGATTGGGAGAACACTTTCATTGTAAGAACAATGAACTACCTACAGAAATACACGACGACTACAGACTCTTTACAAAGTATAACTGTAGAGTGCAGCACCTCCCCGTAACCAACCAATAGGGAGAGACTTACAGAACTGCGCCTCAAAACACACTTCAATATTTTTCACTTAGCAGTGTCTTCATTTTCAGCATATCTATATAAGTCCTCTGTATCAAGAAATATGTTCTCCTCTACAGCATCAACTGAATATTTGATTGGTGGAGAATTTAGACCAACAGACACAACAAAAGCAAATTGATCATGAATGTGAAAACAAAATTTTTTCAATAACATTTGTCCACTCTTCAAGCTCCTGGCGAGGCTGAGATCCTAATAGTGAAAACAGCAATTCAACCGTCATTGGAGAAGACATTGATCTTTTGGGATCTCTACCGCTTGAAATGGGTACACCCTCAAAATACATCTTCATGAATCCTGGGAAAGGTAAGACAGAAACAAAGAAATATTCATCAGAAAGTATGAACAGAAGCTCTGAATACAAACAAAATATTTAATGGTACATTCATGCCATGACAGGATGTGACACAATGTCTGCGCTCTTCTGTAAGAGAAAAATGAAGGCAGTGCAGTTATTTATTTATTTATTTAACTCGATAAAACCGCTACTGTGGCAAGGGTGTAGAGAACGTCAACAAATGTGTACAAATAATAACATACAGTAAGAATATAAATGTAAGTGTACAAAGACACACAAATGAAATATTCGTAAATGTACAAACATAAATACACAATAATATAACAAAACAATACAAGTGTAACAACAACATGTAACTCTATATACAAAAAACTGCTTTGCACAACTAGGTCCATTCCATATTGAACAAACGGCCAAACCTGTTGGTTGGTGGGAGTGTGTTTAAGTAGCCAGACACACTAAACNGGTCCATTCCATATTGAACAAACGGCCAAACCTGTTGGTTGGTGGGAGTGTGTTTAAGTAGCCAGACACACTAAACCAAATCACAAAGAGGTACTGTGAATCATTCCTCCTAGCCTTGCACGGAGCACCAACATCTGAAATATATCTTAGGCAAATATTGCTTCGCAGGGGTTTGTAGGGAAACAAGAAGCGAGTAACTTAGTATCGCCGCGTCCAATGAAAAGTGCAGTCCGGGAGCATTCATTCCTTCAGGGTGTACCACCAGGGGCAGAAATGGAAAGGGATAGATAGTTATTATCTACGGACTAGGGATGGAGGTCTGAAAACGGCAAGCTCTTCCCCATAACCACTTCAATGCCACGTTGCCACGTACTTCCGATACTCTACTAAAGACAATATTCTGCAACCGTGTGAGAGTGTGTGTTGTGGGGTGTGGCTGCTGCAATACTGACCTCCAGCTGTGTTTCCTGTCTAAATTCTCCACCAACCAAACATTCAGTCAATGCTGTAGAGGAGATCCTAGTTCTTGACACAGAGGACCATTGAAAATTAAGACAGTGCTGAGTGGAAGATATTTTTTTTTCAGATCATATACAGAGGAACCCTGTTATAACATCCCCTCTTATAACTTTTTCCTTCTTAATGAGCTGCCTTCTCTTGGCCCAAAACATGTTTTTCAGTACAATAATTAACACTCATAAAGTTTTACCTTTTAGTATAAGGCTGATATGGGGCCCTTGGAGAATTTTATTTAGGGTTTGGTTTGGTTCTGCTGTAACAAAAATTTTGTTTCCAATAACTGTGAATGTATTACATTGAAAAGACAAAAGAAAATTAAATATATTCCTAACATTAAGTAATGCAAGGGGCCATGGTGGCTGAGCGGTTAGACTGCTCGCCTCCCACCAAGATGAACCAGGTTCAATTCCTGGCCAGTTTACTTAACATTTTCGCGAGTGGGAATCGTGCTAGGCGAAGCTGCTGATTGGGGGGTTTTCTCGGGGATATCCCGCTTCCCCCACGCCCTTTCATTCCGGTGCTGCTCCATACTCACCTCGCTTCACCCTCATCTGCGCTCAAGGCCTTGATGTTAAGAGCCTCCCAAATATCTTCACTCGCTCATTAAGTAATGCAACTCTCATAATTAGTTTGTCGGAAGTACACTGCATGTGCAAAGAACAAAATATGTTTGTTCAAAGTTTAAATTTAGTCATTGTAGCTGCAACATCTGCAACTTTTATGTGGTGTAGTGGAATGCCTTTATTTTTGTATACAAAATGGATAGTGCACATTCTTTATATCGATACGCATGTTGTGTATAAAAAACAGTCCTCTCTTGCTTTCTTACCTTTAAATAAGGAAATAAATACTGTATTCACTATGAGTGACTTCTGTGTTGTTTGAATGTTAACCCTACGTATAATGTAATATGTAGGGCTTTTTGTTCTGACTTCAGTAAGTAATAACAAAACATAGAAGAAAAATTGAATTATTTGCATGCATTCAGTTGTATTTATGTGAAAAACTTGAGATAGAACTTGGGGTAACCGGGCCAAGGAGCATATTGGGCTCAAAAACTTTTTACACTACATTCAAACTGCTATTACAAGAAAACTATTATGCCTAAAACAAAAGTGCTTTCTACCTTTTTTGTAGTAAATTTAATTATCTTAAATTTTCATAAAACACATTTTGCCGTAAAAGCAATTACTAATGAAGATATATAAGTACATTTTTTTACAGTGTAGCACAGTGAGTATGGTTCAAATCCAATATGACTCATGATATATTATTCTTTACTCCAAATTAAGGTCTCTACCAAAAATCATCTCTCTGGGATTTTGGCAAAGAAATAGTCAAAAGTGCCTAGACTAATTTATTCAAATTTGGTTGAATATTTCGTAGTTGTGTCTGAACACGAAAAACATTTAAGAAATATTTATAGTTTCCATAGACAAATTTCAACTTCTCTTTTCAACTAAGGGTTTTTATTTTGGGAGTGAAAATTGCTAAAATGGGTGTTTTCAGAATCAGTTTTAGCTGCCAAATTTTATGCACAGAATGTTCAGTGTTGTCTTTTGATATGTGTCATACTTTTAACTTTATTAGTGCGTAGTGAAAATGGTCACTGCTTAAAGTCACAGTTAGGCAGTCGGAGATGGAAGAGAGCCTTGTGCATAGAGGTGATGAAGCAAGTGGTGAATGAGCGAGAGGCAGCCTTACAGCTCACGTGTTTCGAGGGTTCAAACATGCAAAATAGCTGCAGGCAGGTGGAATCCTTAAGGCGCCCGTCTACCTGGCGCTTGAACTGCGTTGCAGAGTGTTCGAAATACACGTTTTTCAACAAAACTATTAAGCGTGCATCCAACGTGCTGATTTACGAAAAGAACACACACTTCAGACGAGAGCTGTTAAGTACTTTCAAAATATCACGTACGTTAGAAACATCAATTCAGAGTACTCCAAAGTCGCTAAAAATGGCCTTTAAAATGCGCTGTAGCTCAAAAGGCACGCACCAGATACATACAAAACTCCTATAGGGGCCTGCATTGAACCTTCGTAAAGACTTCCCACTAATAAAATTATATGGTCACCGCTGAAAGTCCCATAGGTACACGCAGCACGACGAGAACACTGCACGCCAGTTCAGAGCCTTGCGCTTAGCGGCGATGGCGTACTTGATGCGCGTGGCAGTGTCGCCCTTATCGCTCCCGCGCTTCTCGGCCTAAACGTGGGAAAAAGTTCCAGGTAGACGGGGGCCTTAAGTATTACTGTTAACATGTCGACTCAGTCTTTAATTCTGGAATATATAAAAACAATTTACAAAACAAAAATTTTAGGATTTCTGTAGAATTGCGTAGAAAACTGCTGTGGTAATGTAATTCCCAAAGACTATACTAGTATATCATGTTGAAAATAATTCTTCCAGAAATTCAAACACTCACAGAAGACCACAAAATATGTATGTAAAATACATAATGAAGCAAAACACCAAGGTGTTTGCAGGTGTTAATACATGCACATTTAATATATATGTGTATAATGACGTAGTTGACTCTGAGTTCAACCTTTCTTGACTGTTGTGAACAGTGGTTCGTAACCAGAAATCCATATTTTTTTGCTCTTGTATCGGCCGTGTAACAAGTTTGCAAGTTGTGAGGTGTTTGTGCACAGACTATAGCGGAGAGGATCTGCGCACACTCCTGGGCCGACTGAGAGCCCCGGAGGTGAAACAGGTGTGTCTGAACCTCAACGTACCGGTCTCTGCTACCACCAAGGAGGGAAACATAGAGGCCTTACTGCGGTACGGCAGCAACCAGCAGACGTTGTCGCCCAATCATGACTACAACACCGTCATCAGAAAACAGTGAGTGCTTGCTCCTTGTTGCTTCACATCATGTTCATAGTCCTTGCGGTGAGATATACTGTACACGCTCAAAATTCCTCTAAGATCATGTATGAATTTGTTGGAGCAACAAATTGAGCTGGCCGCCTGTGATTTGCAGTGAAAGACTATAAATACTACAGAAGTTCGTAATTACGTTGATGCACACATTTTTAAAATTGTCTACGTCAGTATGAAACGCTTGTACGAGATAATATCCTTTGAATCAAACTCATTGACATATTTGGCTTCTCTACAATGTATACCTCTGGGTTCATGAATAGTTGCATCTTGTTACATCGCAGTGCCAGAAATGGCCAATACTAACTGTGAGATTGACATCAAGATTGCTATCCACTGGTGTGGCAGTTTCAACTTCTTGAATATCATTAAAATATGCAGCGGTATATAGTGCAAAGTTTAATCATATGGGGTAAAATTTGTTAGATGTAAGTGCTCATTTCATGCCACTTAATGAAGTTATACGTCCAGGTATGTGTTCGTACATACCGCTTGTTTGATTTTGGCACTAGATATAAATAAATGTTTTATAAATTAACACGCCATACTTTCACTCACTTCTGTGGTGCTTTAGAACATGGGATTCCAATACCCCATGTGGACATATTGCGCTTGTAAAATTTCCTGGAGGCCTGATATTCTTCTTGTCTAAGAAGAAACTGTTGGCACCACGAGTCCTGGCGGGTGAATTTGAGTGGTGGGACTGGTGAGGGGAGAGCTAGTTGCGCGCGCAACCAGCCGCAGCCTGAGTGCCATGCTAAAAATATTACACTCCGTATTGTCAGTTGCATGCTGGCCGATATGTGGTGAATGTTCTTGTGGCGGTTCGTACACAGCCAGGCTGTCACTAATACCAGCTGCCAGCCGACAGGCCGTACCGTCGGCCCAAGAGGAGGCATCTAGGGAGGCGAGCCGCCGACACTTGTGGCACTTACAGTAATTTGTTTCATAGAAGCAACATAAGTTCAATGTGATCAAACATCTGTCTTACAAAACACCGCCTTAGTCCTTGTTTAATGGAACACAGGATAAATGATTCATGTTAACTTGGTGTGTGGAATTTTAGGTCTTCAAACAATTTATGAGTTCATTTCAAACAGGCCTGCTCATTGTTGACATTTGACTGAAGATTTGAACTTGGCTAGTGACTGGGAGCTACGGTAGTTTAAGAAACAATGTTTTCAGTATCATAACTTTTATGTAAGTGCGTGCAGTGGTTTCATTGAGTTAGAAACAGTAAATGTTTCTCAAATAGGGAACCCACAACACCCTCCAGAGAGCAGGGAAGGATTATAGAGTCCTATCTTTCACAGTGACTTTTGAAGCAAAGCAAAGCATCTTACATACGCGGCTATAGCGAGTGGGACCTTAATTAATTCTAGCTACTCACCTTCGCCTGGCATTAAATTCAAATTTTAAAATTTTTAGGGTAGTAATCTACTAGTGTTTTGTGTGCTAATATTCATATTCTTTATAGTGTTTGTGTTGCACTTATGTTATACCTATATGGTAGTAGAAACTTTCTATCATAAAATAATCATGTGTGGATTGACCCAGCTATAAACACATTTGCAAATTGCAAACGACTCAACAGCATTCCATTAAAAGAAATTACAAGGAAACACTTTACCTTAAAATTGAATAGAGGTAAGATATCAAAACAGGCATCAACTCATTCCCTTTCTCAACTGTACTAGCAATAAAACTATCAAAATTACTCTGCAACATGTTATTTAATTTGACGAAGTTAATGCTAGTAACAGAAATATGTGTTTTAAGAATTTATAGCTTTACTTTGATAATTAGAAAAGAAATAAGTACTGCTCTTGCATGTAATTTAGGTTGATATAAGAAGAGACATGATAATTAAATACACTCCCGTACAATATGTATTTAAGGAGAAAAGTAAAAATTACGTTGCCTAGTTTAACATCTATAAATAAAGAAGCTTCAACATGCTCAATAACGTAATTTCACGTGTCTGCTGACAAAAAAATGTTACACATTCTTTAAACAGTAATGATCTGCTGATAATTGCCTTATTCACAATTATTATTTGGTTTATAGGTAATTCAATGATGTAATTTTTGGGTTCTTCATGCACCGGCTTCATGAACATACATTTTTTCTACCGCTGGCGCGAATCATTCAAGCCATTGGTATAACTATTAGCTATGGGTCGATTCCTTATTTTCTTGATTCCGATTCTGATCCCAAATTTTCTTTGATTCTGATTCTAAGTATGGTTCTTTCACAAAAAGTACATTTACATGATTAAGTTGTATATTTAATACATTTTTTTATGTTCGCCTTTATTATTCATTAATTCAAGATAAAAATGCAGTATCATCACTCAAGATAAATTGATTGCTACAAAACAAACTGGAAAATCAAGAATAATATGTTTATTGTGCATGAAAATGTTTACGAAGATTCTAAGTAAGGTGTAAAAAATATCCCACATCTTAAAATAAATTGTTTATTGACAACTAATTGACAAAAACCTCTGTTTTCAACAATACTGAATGGCTGAAAATCAGTGCACATCGTTTCACGTATAAAATTAGTAATTTCGCTAGCGCTACCATCTCCAGGTTTGAATTTTCTCTTGGCATCAAATAGACACGGAAGAGTACTTTGCACCATCTTTAGTGGGCTTCTGGACATTTTTGGTGGTGTTGGATTTGAAAGTAGATATTAATGTTGTAGAAGTATGCGTTATACCTTTTTAATGGATTTGCTGATATGTTTTGGTGAATGGCATGTGAATTTCATGTGATGAACCAACAACTAGTTGAAAACATTGTCGCATCTTTCTCCAAAGAAAGAACATTGTACTTTGTGCGGAAGTGTAATATTAGGTTAGATGTGGCTTGAGTGCCCACGAGCGATCTTTCTCTTGCATACTGCAAATTTGTCATAATACTGACAAGTAGTAGAATGTTTACAAATTTCGGACATAAATAAGGACTTAATGTTCAAAAGATGACTTTTAGACATGTTTTTTGACTGTACTTTATCACATAAAATCATAAATTAGGTTTAATTTCTATTTTTAGAAATTCTGGGAAAAGAAACTATTGTGGAACAACATTTTTTCCCCTCCTTTTTAGCTACAGATTTACACACATTCATACAACTGGGCTGTAGGACTAAGGTTGAAAGACACGTATAAAGTCAAAATGTTGAATTTCGGCGAATAATAGTCACTTCCCAACTTCTCTCAAAATGTGTGAGCAAAACTACATAGAAAACAGCATAGCAGACGTGTGCAAAACAATTCATCTTGGTTGATGTAGTCGACCGCAGGTTAAATTGTGAACCAACAGATTGAACTAGTGAAGTTACGCTTACGAAGCGTAGCAGTTTCTTTCATTCTCCTACGTTTGTTATTTGCTACTTATTAATAAAAACACAAATTCAACTATTTTAGCACAATAAAACCACAATTCAAGGGCAGAAAAGTTTCCATGGCAACAAAAGTGCGTATTGGGAAAAAAAAATTTATTGCTAGGTTAAACAAACTCCAGCAGAAGCTGGCCCAGGTGGAGCAGAGCCCTCGACAGCCCCAGGGTACAGGCTTCAGTGTTAAGCCAGACATAACCCTTGCCCCAGCTGCCCGGAGGCATCACCTCGCAATCACAGACTTTGTGCTGTCTAGCTGGCGGCCTACCTGCCCTACTCTCAAGGGACCAGTGCAAAGTCGTCGTCAAATAATGCAGAAGCTTCCTCAGTAGAGTCTGCCTGAAACCTACACACCTGACTGGCGCAGAAATAAAAAAAAATCTCTTGACGTGACGTCTTGCTTTCCTAACCGTCACGCGTCAAGAGACTGATGCTGAGCCAACTGTATACTTGGAATAACTCAAGCACCTGTTCTGTATTCTCGTAAGAAAACTAAGATGTAATCAGGTGATGAAATATGGATGTTAAGAAAATTAGTTGGTATATGGTGATGTTCATATTTTGGGCCATGTACAGTATGTTTACGTTTCTTAAATTAAATTCTATGAAATTATTAATTTTTATTAACTACTTTTATTGAATTACAATTTCCCACTCCTGATCCCTTTGACACACCTGAAAACAGGTTTGACCTTGAACGTAGTTGCAAGTTGTGACATGCCGACCTTCAAGGCTTAGCGCCGTAGAATGGCGCTAAGCCTTGAAGGTACAAGCAAGTGTGTTAGAGCGAGCGTGAAATCTGCAGTCTGCTTATAGTGTGCATGTTTCCTAGCTCTAGAATGGTGTGTTGTTGCCATACAAGTATAGCAGTATCGTACGTGGTGCGCGTGTGTGTGCAGGGTGGCGAAGATGCTAGGGGAGTGCTTCAAGCTGTGCGAGGCACCCCGTCGCTTGTTCCTGCGCATCTTGCTAGTGTTCGCACTACCCCAGAGGCGAACTGGCCCAGTGGAAGTGTTGCCGCAGATGATGATGATGCACGAGGCGGAGGTTCAGAAGATCAAGTTCCCACAGTACCCGCTGTCCGCTAACGTGCTGTTCACGTGCAGAGATGAGGTTGTCAAGTGAGTGTTACCCGTCTCTTGTTCTGCCGTGGGCTCTTAGACGTTGCTGTGCCGAAAACACGCTTCGTTGCGCTTTTTCCGGAGGACCACGCGCGTTGAGAGTTTTACCGGTCCGCCATCCTGTCAGACTGATCAACACACTCTGTCGCAGGCAGTACAGGAGTCAAGTTCACTTATAACACTTAATCAAACAAAATATAAAACTGAGAAGTCCTAAGCAGCTGCAGTGGAAACTAAGCCCACTTATCATCACTGTTAATTAAATGTTGTTGGTAGAACCACAGTTTGGCTGTACTGTACAACCGCAGGCATCTTAATGTAATGAATTTTGTGCTATCCAAAATTAGCTATATCTGTCATGTTGTGATTAGTGACCGACCATATGTGGAACCCCTGTTTTACACCCCCTGATTTTACACTTTCTTGCATAATGCACGTACTTTTTTTGGTCCAAATGTGTCTGTTTTTACAGCATAGGTTTCCCTCTTTTTACACTTTCCTGCATTTTGCAACATTTTTTCCTTGTTCCTTGAAAAGTGTAAAATAAGGGTTTCACTGTATTTGCTTGTGTTATTTAAGGCAGAGTGCTAGTAGAATTGCCAGTTTGAATCGGCTTCAGCCAAATTTTTCAGTATACATAAATTATGTTAATGTTTTCCTGTATAACAAAGCAATTTCGCCACCCCATACACAACATTTTAGAAACGACAACATCAGTGGAAAAGGTGCTTAACTTCCACTGTTTTTCCAAACAAAGGTTGTAGTTTTTGTCTCAAGCTCCATGCTTCTGTGAGAGAACAATCTACCAGCTTGACATTGATGAGGGTCAGAGTCTCAGAGGGAGAGAAGAAGGGACTGTTTACTCATCAACGAAAGGTGAGGCTGAGGGGTAGGAGGGCAGCGATGGACCATGAGAATATAATGCAAACAAAATGCTTAATTTTCTGACTCAAGAAATTTTGTGGTGCGGGTCCCGCCGCCTTCTTGTCTCGTCTCCACTCGCCACTGCGGCGATGGTGGCGGTGCTTCTTAACCAGGAAACCTTATTGAAACGGTTAAATTATGCACGTGTGTATAGGCGAGGTGTAAAATTAATGAACTCATTAGGCAAGAAACTTCTTAAAAGAGAGTTTCGCTGTATAATGTGAAACTAATTTTTTGCACTTTTAGCATTTTTTCTGTCTCTGTGATATATGTGGAAGTGTTGCTGAAAAGGTTATGTGACTGTGTACTGCAAGTTTTGCAGATGTTTACTTGCAGTTGTTGATTGCTACTTACGGCTTCTAAATTATGTACGTTCACCGTCAACCTTAAAAAGTCTCCTTTGTTTTGCTAATGTAGTTATCTGTTACATAAATTCAGTTGAACCGTTAGTCTTTCTCGTGTAAACTTTTTTTTGTGTATATTTTGTGCAGCTTCCATGAAGCAGATGATCTGTGCAACGGTTTGCTGGATGCTATTTCAACGAAGAACATGAAACAAGTAATGGCATTTTCGAATGAAGCAGAGATCAGGTTCACGTTACTTATGGAAAAAAATGAAGAGAAGTGAGTTTTAATACTATTCTGTGCTTAAACAAGAAGAAGTGTAGAGTTTAATAACTGTAGGCTGTTCATGGTTGATTGAGAACTTTTGAAATCGACCTTTGGAAAACGTCTCTCTCCCTACCTGCATATATTTTAACGGTCAGACTGACTGGCATGCACCCAGTAAAGTTGGCAACAACAGAGCTGAGGTAGCGCCACGCCTTACTGACAAACTTAACTATTAGATAAACATTTGTGAATAGTAAAATTATGTCTTTTGTTTTCTGTTTTTTTTTTATGCATGTCAGTGTATGAATTATAAAATTTTGCTAAATATTTACTTTTTTTAATAATCGCACAGTTTCACTTGACCGGCGCCTGATTATTATCAGGCCCCTGGCAATGTTAATGTTACATATTACATATGGTGGAAGAATACACAATGTGTATACAAGTAGGCCTTAAGCAGGGTTTTGAGAAGTGCTCAGTTTATAGTGGACAGCCTATATTATATTAACCCTAATATAGGACAACCTTGTAAGTAAGATGACCCCCTCGTATTATTTCTGTCTGAAGGAAAAAATTAAAGTTACAACTGTGTCCATTCCTACATTTTTTCAAATTATAAAATGCATGTTAACATTTTTAAGAGTTTAAGTAGTTAGCTGTAATTCACCGCCATGCACTACCACCTAAGCAAAAACTTTGACCTGAAAATTTTTTAGTATCCAAAAATAAGATGAACATAAAATTTTTTAAATTAAAAATTGTGATAAAACATAGGTAATCTTACTATCGTAGTTAGGTCATATGAATATTTTAATAGAGTAAATGCAAAGCTTTTTGGGTTCTGCATTTCGTTAAGTTTGTCAATTTCATGTACTAGTTTGATGTGCAATTTGTGTCGTGTCGATGTGTGAACTGTGCGTTTGCAGAAAGTTTATGAAGTGTGGTGAGATTGGTGAGGGTCCTGCTTTTTGTCCACAATGTACATGCTGTTTACTCTTATGTATGGTTCGAATGCAGCAGCCTCACAACTTGTCTAGCTCGGTGCTGTCGTCCGTCGGGATGGATCACTGGGGACTTTCTTTGGGCTGGATCGCTTTACCAGCTTATGCTGTCAGAGTCAAAAGCAAAAAATGCATTCGCTTGCCGTAAAATTCGCCAGTCAGTGCCTAACTCCACACGTACCAATATGGAACATTACTCAGTTATGTATAGGGGTTCTGACGTATACGTCAATAAAATACAATTTCTGACCTTATTGTACTTTATTTTCAATATAATGAGAACTGTACATTATCAGTGAATAAAGTTTAGCTAATAAACAGAATAAAAATGGGAATTTTTAAAAAAAGTTTTACTATAAATAATACATAAAAAAACATTTCAACTAAACTCGTTTAAATAAAGAATATATCATCTCAAAATACAGTATATAATTGATTGTAATCCAACACCAAATGCAAGCAGACCTAAAATTTTAACACTCTGAAAATTAAAATAATTTGATACCAAATGTAAGGCATATTTTGAATGTCCCACGCGCACTCAATCAGCTGGGAGCGCATGTAGAAATTATCGATCGAGCAGTGTGTTCACGGCGGGCGCGATGGTGAAGGGAAGTGGCAAGAGTGGTGAAAGAATGTACCCCTTCCCTCCACTTCATTTTGGTGACACTTTGCGCACGTGGCAAATGTCTGTCTTTTAAAGTAATTAATTGGTTTTCACTGCAAAAAAAAACTAATTTTGAGACAGAAATAAGGCTATTAAAATTTATTTCTTCACAGTCTTTAATAATTAATCATTCAAAACCACGTCCTCTAATTTTCCCTGTTGCAAGTTGTTATTAGACGAAAAAGTTTTGAATAGGCCCTTACAGGATATCAATTTATTCAAATGATGCATGTCTAATGAAATAAATTAATATAAATCCTGTGATTTTTCTGTAGGAAGTTACTGAAAATGAACTTGGCGCTTGGTAATACATGCCATTTGATGTTCAAACAATTTTTGGCGACAAGGGGAGTTCAAATATATGCTTCTAGGCATATAATTTTATTTGTGAAGATGTTATATGCATTGAGTGAAATTAATATTTAATTTTAAAATCATGTTGATTTTATGCAAGATACAACTAAACACCAAACTTTACGGGAAAAACTACCTTTAATCACAAAAGTAAACATATTTGCCAATAATAATTCCTTTTTAAAATTTATTGTGTAGCATTTTCAGGCAAAACTATTTACTTTGAAATACTAATAATGAGCAATGGAAAATCTTGATAACATTTTTACGATCGCCAGGCGTACTTTACTTGCACTGCGGCTAGGCATGTAAGGAATAACGGCCGAGAGAGAGGATTCGTTTTTTCTTTTGTTAGGCAACAGCTTGCCCTCTCGAAGGCATGTAAGGGGAGGAAGGAAGTTGTGTCGCTGAGAGAGACAGAAAGAGGTGTGAGAGAGAGAATGCTAAGTCGCCACGCTGGTTGCTAGATAACCACTTCTCCTGTTGTCAGGCGTGTGAGGAGAGGTAGTAAGCCAGACTCGCACCGCACCACAGACGAGTTGGGAAGACGACACACCACAGAGCAGTGTATCATTATTAATTTATATTAAATATATATATATATATATACATAGAGAGAGACACGCAGACACACGCACGCTTGCTGGGACCACTGAAAATTAACTGTGGATACGGTTTAATCGGTACATACACACTGTAGTCATTATAGGCATTATAGCATGGATTTAAGCATGTATAAACCTACTTCATTAAGTTCTATTGCATTTGCCATTGTGCAAGTGTGCAAAATTGTAGCTGGCAGCTTATTTTTGTTTCAGGCCTTTTGAAATTTACAAATAAGTTCCATTTATAATGAAATTAAGTGATGAGTTACCATCTGCTTTAAAAAACAGCAAAGGAAAATTCTGTTGTGCTGTGCCTGGCGTTGATGGTAGGGGTGAAGTGTGTGTCAGTGACATGCCTCACGTCAGTAGCTATTGGGTACAGGCTAGGA
Organism: Clitarchus hookeri; assembly: GCA_002778355.1. Classification (NCBI taxonomy): domain Eukaryota; kingdom Metazoa; phylum Arthropoda; class Insecta; order Phasmatodea; family Phasmatidae; genus Clitarchus; species Clitarchus hookeri. The sequence continues at coordinate 204,126 of NQII01002179.1, forward strand.
TGTAGGCTCTGCCACAGGGTTGTGAAGGTCACAGCATTTATCCTACACCCGCTCTTGCTGAGAGCACAGTGCTGGGTCTCTATGCTAGCGTTGGCGATGCTGGTGGGGAGTAGGTAGCACTTGGGACTGTGTCATCAGTGCAGCAAAGTTGTCAGCCAACTGCAGGGTTACATTGGGTTTCACGACATGGTCGTTGTGCCTCCTCCCAAAGCTATTAGCCCAGTCCTGGCGAACATCCAGCAGCACCCGGAGAATGACCTAAGTGCATGTGAAAGGGTGATTGTAGTTAGAAAACAGAAATGGTTAAAGTCAGTTGGGAGAAAAGAGGTCACATTTAAAGGGCGCTGCGGTAGCGGGACATCGCGAATAGTTACCACGGCGCCCAAGTGCCACGTGACATCACATACTTTCCAACCCATCAAGATGGCGACGTACGAAAATCTTGTCTCCCTGAAGCAGAAATATTTCAAAAAACTTATAATTTTCAGAATTATAATTAACACTAGAAAAGGGCAACTGTTTTTTCTAATAATATTTGGCATAATATTTCTTGTTTTACTGTGTAAAAAACATAATTTGTTTTTAAAGGGTTTAGTGTAATGGTCTGAGGGATACCTCCTGAGGTCGCCTTCAAGCCACCATGTTGTCAGTTGTCAAGTAGCCGTGGTGAGGGATCGACATTCATCCCTTGAGGTCCTGGGTCTTTTGTGAGTTAAACATGATGCCTTAATACACTTAACATGGTAATAATACAGGTAAGTGTATAGGCCCAGTATACCTTAAGAGAACACGGAAACTGAGTCGCGTTAACGAGGATTTAGCGTGGGCCGACGCGGTTGCACCCTGGGGGTGTCTGGCCCTGGCTCACCAGAGCACTTAGCTGGCCACTAAGGGTTATTAATGCTTTCCCTTTTATGGCCCTTGTGGTGTTTGGGCATGTAGGAAATAGTTGCGATCACAGCTATGCACTTCCAGTGATGTTATGTTAAATCTCAGAGGATAAAACAAAAAAGAAGAAAATAGGTTATTACTCTCTAAAGTATTAAGTGGGTGTCCCGGAGGTGCAGGTACGATTGTAATTATTGTATAAATTTACGTACCAGTGCGGGGAAGGACAGATCTGGCGTGGTCCGTCAAGGAAGGCATCTACTCTTCCTGGGGCCGGTACCTTGGGGTAAACCCCTGCCGGAGTCCTAACGCTCGTTCGGCGCAGGAGTGTGCGCTTCACAAGAGATGGTAATCAGACCTATAGCAACTTAGGAGAGGGCCCCCTGATCCCCCTCTGCAAGAAGTTGCGTGAGCAGCGGGACCAGCTACAGACCTCAACTGTCCCTTTGGGTTCACAGCGTTCCCCATGTAGGGACTCTATGGTTCTCAGGTAAGTGGCGTGACCAGCTTGTAGCCTGAGAGTCGTAATGTCTCAACGTATTTGATCTCCTCAAGCCTAAGGAGCCTCAGAGAAAGGTTCTCTCCCCCTTGCCATAGTGGCGCTAGAAGGGTGGCAATACCAGCTAACAAAGCTTTGACAAGATGTGGGAGCACCCTTCATTGGGGACTTTGGTTCGACACTCTATAGCTGTGATTGAGCGTGCTCCTAGAAGTAGATGATTGGATATGCACACAGTATGGCAAAGCGGGAGGTGAAAGTGAAAGAGAAGGATCCGACCAAAAAGAGGTTACTAGGTAGATATATGTTTTATTCCGTCCGTAGGAATTTACAAGACATAAATCTCCGACATGTGCCCGCTAATGTGTGATGGACAAGGGATCAAGTTTGCCAAGCTGAATATTGCAGGGCAACAACGAGATATCAATAGAAGTGACGGCAAGAGAGACCCTAGTAATACCACGTCCGGCGCGGATGAGGCACGTGGCCAACACCTAAAATGAAGGAGAAGGCTCCGCGACAAGAGCTTCTGCCTAGTGTGTTGAGAAACACAAATACTGACAATAGTAACGTTCTACGTTAAGTCTAACTGCTACTGCTGAAAGCAAATGGTACAGTAAGTGTGGCGAGATAGCGAGAGTTGCAGATGATGCTCCGGTCAGAACTGCTTGCAAACTGCCCTATCTGGAGGGCGTGCATAGGAATAAATACCCGCGAGAGTTGTGGCGAGTGAGGGGTGGCTGGAGCTAGCCGGATGGAGGGGGAAACCTCCCCTGATGCGCCGCAAATGTGCGCATTTGGTGCCTGCCAGCCACAGCAAGGCAAGCGAGGGGGTGGGTCCACCCACTCAGACTAGAGTGCGGCGTCGTGAGGATTGGCAGCCTCTCAGGTGGCAAGGAGTTGATTCTCGTGTGAATAGGAACGGTACAGAAGCGAAATGAGCTGCTGCCATCAGTGCTACGGTACACCAGGGGAGCACCAGAGGCTGAGGCTTGGATATGTATCTGACAATGCTTGTAGCGCGTCAAACTGATTTTGTAGATTTGTTTTTTATATAATGTATACCAGAATATTTTTCCTTTGACCATACAAGTTCCTTCTCATCATGCAGATTCGCTTAGTTAGTTTTATTTGGACTGTGCCACTGACCAGCCTTTTGTTAGACTTTGGACCCGACTGACTGGATTTCTGATCCAGTTGCATCCCGATCAGTGTAGACTGACAAAGTTCCCGGTGGAACCGGCGCTGGCCTCACCAAACCTCCCCTCCAGGTGGTCGATACCTATCAAAAGGTCATACCTGGAGCGCTGACTTTTTACTTTTGCTTTAACTCCTGCAAACTAAAAGCTTAATCGGCTCTTTTGATCTCGCTGTGTACCACCGGGAACTTTGCATTTTTAACCTGTCCTGCTGTGTCCAGAATGAATTTAAAGACAAAAACTACACATTACATACATACCTAACGCGTCCATGCATATCCTTCTTTCATTGTATAATTAAGCATGCCGGTATACCCTTAACAGCAATTCGCGGTCCAGTGCACTCGAGTGTGTCGTAGGACTGAGATTTGGGGGACAACCGGTAAACCAGAATTCCTCCTCGCCCTCCGAGCGCAAGGGACATATAGTACTATACCACACTGCAGTCTATCGAAACCGTCACATTCATGGATGTCGATAAGATTTAGGTCATGCCTGGTATCCAGACCGGCGAGAAGAGTTTCCCTGAGTTGCACAGCTGTAGCACCAAGCAGTACGTGCCTGGGCCTCGTCGGGATCCCAGTCTGGCCATTCAGACCCTTCTTATCGACATCATACACACATTCCACTACACCAACTCTAAACCTCCTGGTCATGTCCGCTCCTTGGGAGTTAAACTCCCAACATCTTCTCCATCTCGTATACCCGGGGCCATCTCTGGGGTCTTTATTTGGTTCCTGGGAAAAGAGCAAGTGCCTTATCCAGGAAAGGGTCAATTCTGTTTGGGGTGTTACCCCCTGTCGCATCCGGTGTTGTCAGGGATACTGCCCGAGGTGAAGGACTAATGCCTGACCACAGTATACCCAGTGAAGGGCTTACCGTAGTCGAAGGTACGCCTCCCGTATGTACTGACAGCATCCTTATAGAAGACGAGATCCAGGTTGAATTCTTCCCCCTTCCTCCATTAGCACTCCTTGAGCAAGCTCAGAAGTGCTTCCTTGTGGGCATACCTTCCTGGGCAAGGGTAAGTCTGTCGATGCATTCCATATGGGGAAACTGGATCTTATCTCCTCAGTCCATAGATCTTATGAGGATGACGAGGGCTGCCAGTGCTGGGCGTAGATGTCGTTCGGGCCGCTCATGGTGATCACGTTGAACATTTATGAATGTATGGTAAACAAACTTCACGTTTTCACTGTTCATTTCATTGGTCAATCAAGGTTGTAGGTTGTTTGGTTTTGTTATTATAGACCTTCAAAGTTGGGGTATTATTTTATACTCATCCTGTATTATAATCAGCTTTTGTAGTCATTTTTTCAGTTTAGCTCTGTTATTAACTGTATGTGATAAAAATTGATGGCAATAGAAAGAAATATTCTAAAATAGTCCAGTGAATCTTCTTTAACACAAACCTTAAGTGACGTAAAATTTTGCAGTTTGTATTAACATGGGTTTGTAATAAAAAATTTCAAAACATTAAAATATTGACTCTGTGATTCAACATGTTGAAACATAAGACATTCTTACATCTAAATATAAATTAACAAATATTTTTTGTTAATAATACAAATTAACATTAAATTCCCTGTCTTACCTCAAGAGGAAAGATGACTACTTTGTATTAATGGAAAATTTATGTTACCAGGCTTTTATTAAGTGGTTTCACTGTAGTTGCTTCAACAGTTTACTGAAGTTCGTTAATCATGCTCTTGTTTTAGTTTTGATTTTGGCTTGACTCAGGTGTTAACTGCTGTTTGATCTTTCAATTTCAATCTGTTATGTTTTGTTGAACTCTGAGCAAGTGCACGTGTGTTTTTTGTGACAGAGCACATGCCAGCAACCTGCCATTGTTTCTTCGTCGTTTCACTTCTTGCTCCAAGTACGCTTATGTGCTGGATGTTGCTGCGGAAGCTCTGCGCAAGGCAAAGGCATCACACAAAAAAGCTGTTGAGATTCTTGAGATGCTGCTGGGGCAGGATTTGTTCCTCACACATCACCGTGGCTTCTGGTACGACATGTTGGCACTTGTGCTGCACTTTCACCAGCGAGACTTCAAAAAGGTGCTTGCCCAACATTTTTGCACTATTGCTAAGTTAGGGGAGTTACAAATACACTGGAGAGCCAAAAAAACTGGTATAGGCGTGCATATGCAAATAACAAGAGGTATGGAACCAATCAGAGTAACGTGATGCGGTCGGCAGCGCCTATATAAGACAACAAGCGTCTGGCAAAGTTGCTAGATCGGTTACTGCTGCTACAATGGCAGGTTATCAAGATTTAAGTGAGTTTGAACGTGATGTTATAGTCAGTGCACGACAAATGGGACATAGCATCTCCGAGGTAGCGATAAGATTTGGATTTTTGCATACAACCATTTCACGAGTGTACCGTGAATATCGGGAATCCGGTAAAACATGAAATCTTCGACATCGCTGCAGCAGGAAAAAGATTGTGAACGAACGGGACAAATGACTGCTGACGAGAATCATTAAACGTGACAGATGTGCAACCCTTTCTCAAATTGGCACAGATTTCAATGCTGGGGCATCAACAAGTGCCAGCATGCGAACTATTCAATGGACCATCATTGATATGGGCTTTTGGAACCAAAGGCCCACTCGTGTACCGTTGTTGACTGCAGGACACAAAGCATTACGCCTCGCCTGGGCCTGCCAACACCGCCATTGGACTGTTGATGACTGGAAACATGTTGCCTAGTCTGACGAGTCTCGTTTCCAATTGTATCGGGCGGATGTACGGGTATGGAGACATCCTCATGAATCCATGGACCGTACATGTGAACAGGGGACTGTTCAAGCTGGTGGAGGCTCTGTCATGATATGTGGCGTGTGCAGTTGGCGTGAAATGGGACCCCTGATACGTCTAGATATGACCCTGACAGGTGACAGATACGTAAGCATCCTGTCCGATCACCTGCACCCATTCATGTCCATTGTGCACTCTGATGGACGTGGAAAATTCCAGCAGGACAATGCGACACCCCACACTTCGAGAGTTGCTACCGAGTGGCTCCAGGAACACTCTTCTGACTTTAGACACTTCCATTGGCGACCTAAATCACCAGACATGAACATTATTGAGCATATCTGGGATGCCTTGCAACGTGCTGTTCAGAAGAGATCTCCACCGCCTCGCACTCCTATGGATTTGTGGACTGTCCTGCAGGATTCATGGTGTGAATTGCCTCCTGCATACCTTCAGACATTAGTCGAGTCCCTGCCATGTCGTCTTGCGTCAATTCTGCGTGCTCGCGGGGGCCCTACACGATGTTAGGCAGGTGTACCAGTTTTTTGGCTGTTCAGTGTATGTAGTGTGTGAAGAATAAAAAGTCGTCTTAATGCTGAAAGCAGATGGCCGCCTTCTTGAAAATACAAAATGTATTTTACAATATAAATATACAGTATAATAATTTCTTATGTAAGCTTTTAAATGACACCACAAACTCTACAATAGGTGACTTTAAAAAAGTTACAACTACTTGCGTACACCTCCGAATTCTGTGAAATTTGTTTGCAGTGTGTATGAAAAATGGCTGCCATAATCCACTTGTAGGTGAAAATCTAAATTAATGTTTTACTTTCATATTAACGATACGGTAACACAGAAACAAATTTATGTCATAATTAAAAATGGTTCAGCTGGTGGTTTTTTTTTTTTTATATATATATATATATATGGAATTACCTCCACCTATACTTTACCAAATCCAGACATACACCTGGCTTAAACAAATAGATAACCCCTCCACCACATTAAAAATTTCCCGCATCACCCGAGTTTGCCTCCTGGCCGCCAGGTTCACCGTTTGCCAACCACCGCTCAACAGACTGCAGTGCACCAACACTCACTGCCCGAAGAAGATGGCTTAGCCAGCGAAACTCTGCGACCGCGCATTCGCGGGCGAATGTGTTCATCCAACTTTTGTGTCTGTCTGTCTGTCTGTGTGTGTGTGTGTGTGTGTGGGTGTGCGTGCGTGTGTGTGTGTCCATGAGTATACCTCCCTGTGAGTAGTGTTCTTGTGTTTTCAGTCTCCTTTTTATAATGTGATTATATAGTAGTAGCCTAGCGTATTCATGCCATATCAAAAGTTAATATGAACCAGTGATCACTCACGATGAATGTCACATTTCTCAATTTTATCACTGGTTTAGTGTGTAACAAACAAAAAAATGGTTGCCTGTAAAGTCGGTTTTACGGGCGAAGATTTTACGTGACAACGTAGTGCTGCGCGCGCGGCAGACCGATCATAGTTGAGTGGGAGAGAGACGCAAGGCATTCGGCGGGCCTCTCTCTCGTTCGGTGACTCATCGTAACGTTACCGAGCGTTACACTTTTTCATAAGTGACTCCCAGCCGCAACCTAATTTAAGACGTTGTCACGTCAAAAATTTGTTACAAATCCACTATATGTGTCTGTGAAAAAGCTACTGTTACCCTCAAATTACACAATTTACGTTTATAGTTCATGTGCACGCGCGCGTGTGTGTGTGTGTGCGCGAGCGTGCGTGCGTGTGTGTGTGTGCTATCAGGAAGCTTGATATGGACTCTGTGTAGGCTGCAGGAGTGATAATCCGGGCAATGTCAGACGAGCATGTGACAGAGGTCCAGAAGTACAACTTGGTGATTCGTGGCCACCGCATCCACGATGCCAAGAACAGTGGCCTCAGCAAGCAGCAGAAGCGAGACCTTTACTTCAGCCTTGACGACTACCTGGAAGACCCACCCAGCGTCGTCATCAAGGCAAAAGTGTTACCAATGTAAGTCACGTTGTTCAGTTTTCTTTGGAATTTTTTCATTAGACTGTTTAGGAACGTGGTTTACAGTGACTGCAGTTTACACTTAAAAAAAAAGGGTTTTAGAAGTGACAAGGTACTACAGGCCAAGGCTGTTCAATTAGTTTGCTTGAAGGGCCACATTCATTACGAAGTTGTGTTTCACTTATACAGTCGGTTTGTTTATATGAAGATGTAATAAATGAATAATTTATAACATTATTACAAGTTTTCCACTAGTAATAGTTACTGCTCAAGTTAAATTATGTAATTGTATTCAAATATATATATATATATATATATATATATATATATATATATATATATATAAATATACAAAAAACAATTGATAAAGTATTTTGTCTGCAGGTCAGTCCTTTAATTCTATTGGGCCGCCAATTGACTAGCCCACCTGCCCTTCCAGCAATAAATGGTAAAGTAAGCACTTTTGAAAGCCTTGATTGTTTGGGCCTTGGGTCTGTTTCACCTAGTTTAAATTTCCCTCCACATCATGGCAACACTGTTGATGGTGACGCCATCGTCACTGGAGCGATGCTATCAGAATGTACAAGACCATTTCTGCTTTTTTTTTTTCTGTATTGGTAAGTCGCAACTCTAAATGTTTTCGTTAAAATACAGTCAGCATTGTTCTCAAAAATAAGGAGCACACGGTCGCAAAGGATGTCTCGGATGGATCGGGACAATCGTAGAGACTCCAGATAGCAGCTCCAGATAGCGACTTGTATCAACCACAATCGAGTGGTGATACAAGTTCCAATGTGACTGTGCGCTCCTCATTTTCGAGGACACCCAGAAGTGCTGTGGTTATGCTGTCAACTGCTGTGATTGATGTGCGAGATGTGTCAGGGGCCTTCCAACCCATCAGAGTGTTACTGGACTCTGGTGGTCAAGCCAATTTCATCTCTGAAAATTGCTTATCTCGCTTGGGGAATAACTCGTAGGAAGAAAACTCTACCACTTCAAGGGCTCTCTCTGAGGCACCTCATAACGTTGCTCGTGGTGTGATATCTTGTGTGCTGAAGCCTTGTTGGCAGACAGAGACATTGTTTTTTAATAGATGTTTTAGTGGTACCTCACATAATAGTGACACCTCCCATCTGCACATGTGGATCCCCAAGTCTTCAGTTGGCGGACCCAGCCTTTGCGACTCCAGGAGCAATTGGCTTGCTGCTTGGTGCAGAGCTTTTGCCCTACCTGTTGGAAGGAAGTAAATGTGAAGGCCCGCCTGGTATTCCAGTCGCTCTGGACATGTTCTTTGGCTGGATCATGATGGTGAAGGTCGACAGCAGTTTGCCTCATCTGTAGTGATCACATATTTTGTCGTTATTTGTGGCCACCAGTTTAAGCCCATCACTGGAAACTTTTGTGGATGGAACGACTGTGGAAACTTGAAGAACTGCCTCCTGATAAAAACCAACACCATCACCAGACAATCTCCTCTGTGAAAAATTGTTTGCAGAAGGCCATGCTCTCATGATGAAAATGATCGCTACAGTGTTNCACCAGACAATCTCCTCTGTGAAAAATTGTTTGCAGAAGGCCATGCTCTCATGATGAAAATGATCGCTACAGTGTTGTACTTCCCTTCAAGAGTCCGGACCCTGACTTAGGAGACTCCTACTCCACTGCACTTTGTCATTTCAATTCACTCGAGTTTAGTTTTAAACGCCAGCCAGATCTCAAGGCAAGTTATTTTTCATTTATGCAAGATTATATTAACTCTGGTCATATGAGCTGTGTTGACAGTTCAGATGGGAATTCTTGTCGCTCCTGTTACATCCTGCATCACTGTGTACACAAGTTTGATGGTACCACCGCCGAACTTTGTGTCGTGTTTGATGCATCTGCGAAGACCAGTTCTGGTTTGTCTTTGAATGATGTTTTGTTTACTGGACCTGAGCTTCAAAGGAATATAGTAGAAGTGTTGCTTCAGTTTTGAATTCCAATGATTGTATTTACAGGTGATATAAAACAAATGTACCGCCAAATTCTGGTCTCTGATGCACAGAGGAAGTCTGAAGATCAGTCTCTCGAAGTGTACCGTCTTAACATTGTTAAATAAGATGTGAGCTCGGCCCCGTATTTCTCACTCTCCGTACTTTGCATTAGGCAGCAGAAGACGAGGAAGTATATGCGAGTGCTGCAAGTGTTTTTTTGTCTGACGCTTATGTCGGTGATGTGGTCACGGGGATCAGCGATGCCACTTCTGGTATGAAGCTAATACAGGAACTGCAACAGTTGCTCTCGCTAGGCGGGTTCCAGCTTTGCAAGTTCACCAGTAGCTGCCGTGCTGTGTTGGAAGGCCTGTGTCCAGAGGCTATGTTGCTCTCGAGTACATCCTACTACTTCGATGAAGACCAATATGTTAAAGTTTAAGGGCTGCAATGGAACCCCAGCACAGACACTTTCGGTTACGATATTCAACCGAGATCCCTAGTTCTAACAAAACATGGAATCCTTTTGGACATAGCTCTGATTTTTGACCCACTGGGGTGGTTGTCGCCATTGACGCTCTTAGCCAAGCATTTGATACAACAGCTGTGGCTGGCAAGTGTTGAATGGGGCTACCCGGCTCCTCCTGACGTCATTGCCAAGTAGGAAACCATTTGAAATGAGTTGCCGTGGTGTTCCACAATAACCATTCCTCGCTGTATCACCCTTAAGCAGTGCAGACTCCACCTTTGAACTGCATGGTTTCCCCGACAGCTCAGAGAAAGGGAGTGCAGCTGTAGTGTATCTTCGACAAGTGTGTTGCACGAGTGTGGTCACCAGCCATTTGCTGCTTGTTAAATCTAAGGTGGCTCCTCTCAAAAGAGTAACACTTCCTCGCTTTGAGCTCTATGCTACTGTACTTCTGGCTCGATGCTTGCACTTAGTGTTGGATAAGTACTCATCGATTTTGTCCTTGGAAGAGATATATGCTTGGAATGACTCTTCAGTTGCATTTTCATGGATAAGGGCATCACTACGTGTGTGGAAAACCTTGTATTGCTAAGAGGTGTGCCAGTTGTTGAGACAGTTGAACAATAACTCGCCAAACTGTCGGGTATGAACGCAGAGACTGGAGTTTATAAAGGCGCCAAAAAAAAGACAAGCCAGAAATATAGTTCAACTAAATTTAATTATACTTTGCACTTCAGTTACAATAGCGGCACAGTAAATTATGCAGTTCAATCACAGCAGCGGCATAAATCAAATACTTCACAGGAAACAAGCACGAACGAGATGAGAATCACAGTATCTATTATTTTGCAGTCGAAAATACTCGAATCGCGAGGCTATTTGCAAAGGCAGGAGAGGAAATTAACATAAGAGAAAATAAACGCTCTCCTGGTGCCCTGTATGAAGGACCCCTCACACCGGCGGAAATAATTTAGATGGGTTCTCGCTGACCGGAACTCGACTCAGAACTGAAAATACTATTCTTGGTCTTTCGACTATGAACTGACTAGCCCTGAGGCTAGCACGAAGACCATGCCTACTATAAGTATCTTCTCCAAGCTTTACTGCACCACTGCAAACTGCCCAATTGAGGCGTCGCGTGATGCTGTCATAACTAAAGATAGCGCACACACCCTTCACAACACTGGCGTGTATGTCATCACGTCGCCACAGCGCAACCCTTGTGATCCTGCCTATATTGCACCATATTACAAACAGCCAACTATGTGTCCTTATCTTTCTAGTAAAAGAAAAAGATGTTGCATCACCTTATGCTGATTAATGCTACTGTCAAACGATTTGAAATGAAATTATAAACTTTTGAAATAGAATATATATAAATTAAATACAAATTGCTATTATCATAAATTTCAAACACTGGATAAATTACTTTATTTACCAAAAGCATAGGAAAATAAAATATTTCCCACACATATAAATTACTATTATTGCAACATTACAACCTTTGTCGGTAACCGAGTAAAGGAAATTCATAGCTGCACCTTTGTCAATTGGTGGCATCATGTTCTGAGTGAACAGAATCCAGCAGATTGTGCTTGTCGTGCCCTCGCTCCTGCACAGCTTCTCCACCCACCCACCTTCCCTCCCTCCTTCCCTCCCTTCCTCCTCCCCTCCCTCCCTACCACCCTTCCATCCAGCCACCCACCTACCTGTCCATCCAGCTAGCCATCCAAAACTTAATGTTAATGAGAAGTTTGTATCAAAGAGGTTTTTGTTAACAAGGTTTCACTTTACACTGAGTATGTGAGTTGTCTGGTGTGTATGTTCCAGTCAGGGCCCTGGACGCAAGAGGGTGTATGTCGAGTTTGATGTTGAGAACCAGGAGACAAAATACTCTTCAGTGGAAGAGTATGCCATCTCCTACTACAAGAAGCAGGGTTATGAATCTGGTAAGATGGTCTCGCAGAACAAATACACATGGTTTTGCCTATATTTTGTCAGGTCACATGTTAGTCACATGCTTGCAAGAGTCAGTAATGTTTCGGTATGACAGGAGCTGCTTTGTTACTGCCACAGTTTTGAATTAAATTTTCATTTTGCAATGTCAACCTATTTCACAACATCTATACAGAACAAGAACATTTAAACATTTGTTGTGTTTGCAAAAAGAAACAAAAAGTGTTGATTACCGTTTAATAGTCCATTTTGACTGAACTCAATTAAGAATATGTATCAGAACTTTTGAACATAGAAAAGTATAGTTTTTTCACATATTAAATGATGATTTAGTCACATGAGTCATTATTTATGTTGAGTAACAATTTTTAATTGTGTAATTTTAAACTTACATTTTACCTTTACCTGCCATTTGTACCATTGACAGAATAAAAAAAGGGTTCCGTGTACTGTGGTGTTGCAGGGTACCACACAGAGGGGTCCATCGTATCGTCACTGTTTGCGTTAATATTTTGGGACGTCCTGTATGAGCAGCCGGTGCCTGCTGCTTTCCTGGGGAATTACCAGGTGGCACCTCTCGACCTCAACTACCCAGATTTCTATGCCAGTCGCAGTGTCGTTATAGACGACAAGCTGCGGCAGATGGAGGAGATGAGCGTAGAGGAGTTGCAGGCAGTTGTGACCGAGATGCACACCAAGCACGTCGAAACTGTCAGCCTCGTCAATTGGGACTTGCTCCCGACCGTCACTCGTGCCACTGTGAGTTCTTCTCGCCAGTAATTGTAGCAACTGGTTTATTAAACTGCTACCAGAGCAATTCCAATGAATACTCTAAATCATGATCTTCAATTGAAATACTAATTTAATTTAGTGGGCAGTCTTCTTCCAAATAAAATTATACCCCGTAAGTGCATTCTCAATGTCCTCATGTCACCAAGAGGCGCGTAAGGTTAGCCATGCATGGAGTCAATTTTCAGTTAGTTGTGAGAAATTCAGAGATATGTTATTAAAATACTAATCTATATCTGATACGAGTCTTCTGAATAATAAAGTTGTGTTCTGGAAGAGAACATATGAGACACCTTTTTCGTCAAATGTGGAATCTAATGAGAAAATCAGAGCATGAAGTTTTGAATTAATGTTAATTACTTTGGGTAGTAAAGAAACAAATATTGATGAGCATATTTATTTGCCAATTTCAGGAATTACACTTTTAAAAATAAAATATCATCAATCAGTTCAAAATGCCGACACCTATCAAATAGAACACCCATTTCTATGGTAGCAACCTACCGTGTAAACATCTTGACTTGGAGAGATAAGTTGTATTTCGTATGTCTTTGGTCTGGACGTAAACATCTTGACTTGGAGAGATAAGTTGTATTTCGTATGTCTTTGGTCTGGACGTAAACATCTTGACTTGGAGAGATAAGTTGTATTTCGTATGTCTTTGGTCTGGACGTAAACATCTTGACTTGGAGAGATAAGTTGTATTTCGTATGTCTTTGGTCTGGACGTAAACATCTTGACTTGGAGAGATAAGTTGTATTTCGTATGTCTTTGGTCTGGACACTGTCAGCGTTACGTCCTTTACTTTCCTTACGGTGCAGGCGAGGAGGGGGATGGTTCCCTATCAACCAGCATGACATACCTGCCGTCCCACACTTAACTGACCAGGGTAGGGCGGGGGAATTGAGCCAGTAGTGGGGAAGGAGGATTGCTATGTTAGTCCCAATTACTTTTCAAGTCTCATTTTTTGTTCGGGCACCATCCCTTTTCGGTTGCTATCTCCCCTCTTTTAGCCAGGTCTGAGAACAATACTTTTCTCCACCCCGTCCCCCTCTTTATTTCATTAAATGTGTCTCTCACCTAGCAATATGTGAATAGCCAATCAAGTTAAAAAGTGGGAGTGAATAGGCAATACCCTACTAAAGGGGAAGAAAGGGACTTCTTACTAAAGGTCGTTTACAGTCCTTTGGTTTCTCTATGCAATGTGTTTGCAAACAAAAAGTGAAAGCATTTCAGTTTTGTAAATGGTAAGATGATTAGTCGTGTCCTTCTATGAATAAATAAAATTGGAATTTGATTAAAAGTCACAGGTTTAGTGAGCATTTGCCAGTTCTGATCTTTCTGATCTCTTGCTGATGCATCGGACATATCTTTATTTGACTCTGCAAGCATCTTACTGAAGAAAGTTACCGATTTATCTGTCAAGTATCTGATGTAATTGCAAAAGTGATGATTGCTTCTACACTTATGCCAGGTGATTTATTTTATCCTCCGAATTAATAAAAACTACTTAAGAAGTGGAAATTTCATGGTGGAGATTGAGAACAATCAATCTTCTTACCCAGCTCCTTCAGGTGTCTTACGAAAGCTCCTTCTTACCATATTTTTTCTTAACCAAAAAAAGGTCATACCATTCCATTAGGAAGTAGGTTATATGGCCTTGAAAATCTTTAACATGCATACACTATAGCTGAATGCTTCGCAGATTAGTTCTGCAAGAGTAGAATATGACTACAAACAGTGGAAGCGAATGGATTCAACAGCAGAAGTCGTATTATACTTTTCTCGTTCTGCTTAATAAATCTCACAGGCCAGGTTTTTAGCCATTTTCACTCTTTTCTTTTTCCTTTCTTGGATGTATGTAATAATACAAAAAGTGCAAAGTGACAAGTTGAAAACCATATATAAATAATTTTTATTTGTCTAAAAATCTTCCTGGGATATTCATTAACCAAGAAACTTATTAGATGTGGACACACATTTATGTTATGGAAATTATTTTACTAGAATGTTTCTTTAAGATCTCATATTTTTTAGAGATACTTGGTTCAGACAAACACGGACAAGAGGGAATCTGCAATTATCTCTATTTTTAAATAACCATCCCTGTATTCACTTGGGGTGATTTTGGAAAAGCAGGGAAAACCACTAAATTAGGATGGTTAGACATGGAATAAGACCCAAGTCATCCCAAGTGCTGCTATTGTACAACCATGCTTGGCCTTTTTTTTTTTTTGTTCATTTATGTTGGAGCATGGGAGATGAATGGTACGAGACTTCAACATAAAAGTAGTTCAAATGAATTTTTTAACTTGAGAGTCACAATCAAATATGAATATTTTCTTGATGGTAAAATGAAAAAAAATTATTTTCATCAGCAGTGTAAGACTATTCAGTTTGGAAGGCTGAGAACTGCAACTGAGATTATTTCTGCTTCATAGTGATACTATGGATTGTTGTAAAACTGAGTGTGGCTTGGCCGAGCGCGTTGATACAGTGGTAAACCTTGGGACTCTCATTTCGGAGGGTGTGGGTTTGAAACCCAGTTCAGCCATCCTGTTTTTCGTTTATCGTGGTTTCTCAGAATCACTCGAGGCGAATGATGGGTTGGTCGTTTCACGCGAGCGATGGCCGATTCCTTCCGCACTCTTGCTTCTGTGATCAGCTTGCTCCGTCTCTAGCGACCTCGCCGCCGATGGGATGTTAAAGCCCTATCTACCTGAGAGTGACTTGAAATCGTGCAGGTGCTGGTGGCGTGCCTTGGTACACGGCTGCTGGCCCGGATCTGCGAGAGGTTCGCCAAGAATTACCGCATGGCTCGCAGTGGCTTCCCTGACCTGCTGGTGTGGTCCGCAAGTCAGCAGAAGGTCAGTAATAGCCGCTGCTGCTGTTGCAGAACACATGAGATTATAGTTTAATGGCTATGAGATAGTGTGTCCAGGGGCTACCTGTGAACTCTGTTTCCTACAGTGACGTAGATTTTGGAAGTTTGCTAGGGTGGGAGGGGGGGAGAAGAAAAAAGTANTAGCATTGAAAAGTACTTTTTACTAAACAAACATTCCACAATATTACATCTGCTGAGTATTTGAAAGATGTACTGTAAAGTGAAGTTCTTTATAAGAGATTTTTACTGTAATCACCAGCAAAGTGTGGAGGAACACAGTTTTGAAGCAACATGAACTTGGAATGGAGGTGAAAAACATTTGTTGCAGAAGAAAGCACCATTGGTACAGTCTTGTCAGGATCAACGTGCCACCACTTGTTCATATGAGTCATGTATATTAACTGGATGAAGAGGAATGGGGGAGTGGGTTAGTTTGACTCTGTAATTGTTGGTTATCCTTTTTTCTGTTTTTTGGTTGTTGGACACCCCCACCTGGGTTACCAAAATTGTAATACAGAGAAATTTGTTATCACTTACTAGTCAAATGAATGGGTTCAGCTAGTACATTAGTACTATTTTGCCTCAAAGTTGTATTATGATTTGTAGGTTGCTATAGTTTATGGTATTTATGTTCTGTTTCACTTTAACTTTCCTTGTTTTTTGTTGAAATATTTATTGTATTGTAACTACTACCAGCACATTGTTTTGGTTTGTGTGAAGATTTTTTACTAAATAGATATTTTCAGCATGGCTGTGAAAGAAGAACTGTATTATTTAAGCAAAATTCTTACCACATTTTCTTTTAATATTTCTTTGATCTGTTTAAAGTTACATATTATCCATTAAAATTATTATTACAGGATTTTACATTTTTCGTAGTTGTTAGGTTGTGTTGTCAAGCTTACAGTTGTTTGCAAACCGTACTTTCTTTCTTCCTAGTTGTTTTGTTGGATTGACTTTGTGTGCGCACGGTTATGTTTCACTGCCATGAACTGTTTGTTGTTTATTGCGTGTGCTGCCATGTTGCACCATGACGAACTCTGGTGTTTGAAATAAAACTCAGTGTATTGTTTTGGCACTTTGTTCGGCTAGACATCACGCAACCAAACCCTGTGAAAAATGGTTAACATTAGTAATTTATATGGTTGTGCTAATACTGTATTTTGTTTACCGAAATGTTAATGAGAAATAAGAGCATTCATTTTTGATTTTGGTGAGAAAACTGGTTGCCGAAAGTCTGTTTAGAATTCTTGCAATTCTTTACCACGAAGCATTCCGGAGGACTTTACCACGTGCTGCAACACTGCAAACACTGCACCTGATCAGGGATCTAGCTGAGATGATCGAAAAGTTTTGGCTTAACGGACGATTGCAAGAGTTGTGGTGCGGCATGAAAGTATTTCACGTGAAAATAGTCGACAAGCACAGCTTGGTTATAAAGATGGGATGCTTTGTTCGATGAGTTATCTACGTCTGTGTGAGTGACAATCATTGCAATCATGTAGAACAGACTTCAAGTTTTTGAGCCAATGCAAGTCATCTTGTGTTGGACATGTTTGCAAATGAAGACTTTTGCTTGTTCCGTTTCCTGGGACGAGATTGCTCCCCTGAAATATTGATGCCTGCGGGTACACGGAATGAAGTGCATCACGTGTGTCGCAATATGGGTAAGCCTCTTCCAAGAAGATGCACGGTGAAAGAAGGGAAGGGTTGCGGGGGTGATCATGAGCTGTGGCTAAAGTTATTTTTTTAGAAGACTTGGGTTGTGTGACATAGTGGATTAAATGACAGTCACCCGATACTGGCCATACTGTAGGAGGCAAGGATAACCAATGAGGCCCATGCCACCAAAGAGCATGAGGACCAAGTTAGTGAGGGGTGACACCCACATGAAGCACAGTCAGCTGGATTGGCTGCCAAGGGCACATGTTTCCAAGCATGAGAGGGAACCAATTCTTGAATCTGGGTGGCACAATTTGCGGGGCGCTTCGTAAATCCATTACAATGAAAAGAAACTGTACAAAAGCGCTACGGTGCGAACACCATGAGGCCTCGTCTGAACCAGCTTGTTACATATGCAAAAAAACCCTAAAGTTACATTGTTATGTACGGACACTTCGCACGACGGAAGGGCCTACCTAGCCAGCTGTGGGGATAATTAAAGGGTTTTAGAGAGAAATTACATGACAGAATTACAATATCAGTAAACGCAAAGTTGATGCCTTTGTAGGCCACGCGGCATGCCCCGTCCGGCTTGAACTCCAAGATGATACTGCCAATGACCATCAAAAGTGGGGACACGAGCCCCCCGCCAGAAGTGGTGGCCCCGTGCAAAGCACGTGTGCGAAGAATGAAGTGTGATCTAAATGTAAGGAACACAAAATTAACAGTAGTTTACAAACACTTGCAAAGAAATGCACGGGCAAAACAAATACATAACAGGGTTTTACTGTATTGCTATCAGGGTTGTGGGTGCAATATAGTCTATTTGCGGTTTTTTCACGCTTTTTGAATCAAACTTTTAAAACATCACCCCATACATGACGTGTTTGATTGTTTCTTAAATATGCCATGTATCACAAGCATTTTATACTTTAGTTAACATAAAAGTACCTTATTTTTGGATAAATTGAACTTTCACTTATATTTCATCTACAAGTTACAATATTTAATTTATAATTAATATGAATAAAAAACAGTGAGAAAATATGTGTGTTGGTATTGCCTGGTAAGTAATAGTTCTTAAGCAAAATACATATGGTTACACTGCTTATGTGTACGTGTGTGTGTGTGTGTGTGCAGTGCAAGATAGTGGAGGTGAAAGGCCCCAACGACCACTTGTCGGGCAACCAAGTGCTGTGGCTTAAATACCTGATAGCAGCCGGTGCAGATGCAGAGGTTTGCAACGTGCAGAGTAAGTATTACGCCAGCTTCCTGAAATAATCACGTTGATTTGCGAAAGCAAAGAGACTATAATTTGAGCATGTCAAACCTGCTCTAGAGCCTAGATTTGTTTGTAGAGATAGTTTTGTTGTTGTTATTGTTGAATGAAGTTTTGTACAAGTGCAGGTCTCGCGCATTGGCAGCTGTGAAGCGCATGTTCACTAGAGCAACGCCGATCTCGATCTCCGAATGCCGATATTACTGGTATTTTGCTATATCGGAGCATTGCAGTGAGACCAGCATTTTAACTTGGTTTATTTGATTTGTTTACTTCATTTCTGGTAATTATTATGATGTATATTATTATTTTAGAAGCCCTAATTTAAATTAGGTAGCTATATATTATTCAGGTTCATCTATCTACTAAATTCATTAATTTTAATTTTTGGGTTTTTCTCACATTAATGGCACTTATTAATTTTATTTTTTTACTTTTGTGCTAGGCATGATTTATCTTTGATGTTATTGTAATATTCCTTTCTCTAAGCAAGCCCTACATAAGTAAGGTATTGCAGTATAACCCAATAGAAAGCAACTCAGTTTAAGAAAGATTTGACTTAAGTTTCAAGTCTCAGGAAGTGTTTGAATCTAAGTAATTATCCGGTGGTTTCAACGTCTTTCGTGAACCCAGGGGAATCTATCTCATTTTGATGTCGTGGGGAGCGTTCTGACGTAATTTTTGCTCATTGAATTTCCTTAAATTTTTGGGTATGTCTGACCACCATAAGGACAAGGAGGTGTTGAGAGGTGACTCAGTATCTAAATGTGCATGGGTAATTCTAGGAGAGACCCCAAACGCCAGTGCTAGCTAGCATTTATTAGTGCTTATATATGAGTGATGCTGCCTTCTCCACTTCAAAGTATTCAGATGAGTATGCCTTCTACGAGGGATTGTTCGTAGTGACATTTTTGGATGTTCAAATCAATGAAAAATTAATTTTGGAAGAAATAAAGTTTTAAATGTTAAGCTTTGCTGTTAAAAACTGATGATAATGTTTGGGGCTAAATTTTCTCAGGATGCTTTCCAGAAGCCAAGTCAGATAAGAATTCCACGCTAAATAGCTGTGGTACATAATTATTTGCAGCAAACTTGGAAAATTATTTTCATCATATACGTCTACAGGAAAAATCACTCACCTTCATTTAATTTGCCACTCTTGTAGCTGTTCTAAAGAGAGATGATTTTGTTTGTCCAGCTTTAGAGATATTAAATCTAAAGTAATTTTTCTCTTGACGACAACATTTCTATTTTTCCTAATTGCAAACTTCATTAAATTAGTTTTTAATAAAATTTTGAATTATAAAATTTATTTACCAATACTGCTTCAACGTCAATTTAAAACTTAATACAACACACTTATTCTGTCAAGTTATGTTTGAGTATTCGTGTAGTGTTTGAAGTAGTTGTAGATGATTTTGCCAAGTGTCTTTCATACAAATTGCATGAAAATTGTTATTTCTTTCGTTTATGTCTTTACTTTTTTGAAGTGCTATGTGTTTTTTTGTTTGGTGTTTGTGTCTACGTTAAAGTGAATGTTTAATCCCGTTTCAATACAACTACATTTACCGCGGTTGAAAATAAAGTTTCCAAACACTGAATTTTTAATTTCATTAGATGACATTTTACTGAAATGCACTTTATTAATGAGTAGAGACCCCAAAAAATAGTGAATAAATTATGCCATCGGCAGTGTAAAAAAAAAACCTGAAAGCTGTATATACAAATGAAGGAAGGGGTGTTTAGGAATGTGTCTAATTTCACAAAAAAAGCTGGTATTTATGATCATCAATATTATTGGCTAACTTTACTGAAAACAATTCTTAGCCTAACTTTATCTGACCTAACCTATAGAAGGGTATAATGTATTCTGGTGCCTGTTAATGTGACATACCTATAATATTTATTTAGGCCTACATTTGCATATAGGCCTAGTGCTATATTTAACCTTCTTTCGTTAAACTATTAAAGGAAAAAATAATATAAGTGCTCGAAATAAATTTACTCAAAATTAGGCTAACCTTCATTGGGGATCTGATAGACAGAGAGTGCTAGAGCAGGAGGGTGTGGGGAGATATAGATAGGGGGAGAGGGGGCAAGACACAGACAGAGAGAGAGAGTGTATATATACACACACACACAAAGGATTATAAGTAGTGCAAAATTCCCTAATATCATATTTAGTAATATTAATCAGTTAAATTGAATTATTTAAATATATGTAAAAGTACATAAAAATCAGCCCTTTGGGGTTCCATGGATAACGACGTATGTAATAACTGTTGACGCTCAAAAGAGAAACTCTTGTAATAAACAGTAGCGGTGTAGTGAATATGTGGGTAACTTACTAAAAGTCTTAAGTAAATTGCTTGTCATACACTTACAACAAAAATAAATTATCCGGTAATTTTTGTCAGGAAAATTGTAAAACTCTTTCATGTTATCACAACTGTGTATTTATTTAAACAATTAAATATTTTACTTTCTTTTTTGTTCAACCTTTTTAATATTTATTTTTATTGAAATTGATTTAGTGTAAAAGAGGATTGGGTTCTCATGAGTGTTTATTCTGAAAGGAATGTGTTGCTAAATACAGTAAACTCTTGATTCTAAGACTTTTCGTGGTTCTCAGGAAAAGGGTTATTGGGTTATTGTTTCGAAGGGGTTGTTATTAGAAAAAACCTTTCCGATTAAATTCTTTTCATGGTTCCCCAACAAAGGGTTCTTATATTGAGAGGGTCGCTATTCCAGGGCTCTTATAAATGAGAGTTTACTGTACGTGTAAATTGCAAGTGACCCATCGCGTGAGTAAGTTTGAATCTGTTAAAAAGTTAACATTTCTAATGCCTTCTACTATTAAGTAGTAATATTAGTTGGCTAGTTATTAACTTCAACGTGGCTGTTTTTATGTAGCAACAGGATCCAAAACTGCTAAGAGGAAGAGCACGGAAATAGAAGAAATATGACGTCTGGTGTCTGCGCACACACCCAATAAATTCAGACGCAAGAGATATTGAGTTGTGTTGAATGAGGGTATATTCGTGTTGTGTGTGTGCTAAAAATCTCTCCTTTCGTGTTCATTGGTTACCTGGTGAGCCAGCACAAGTAAAGACGAAGCCGGCGTGATAGCTGAAGACTTTTTTTATAATTGACTTGTCAATGTGTACGCAGTGATAAATATTGACATTACCTGATGAGAAGTGCTTACATCATGTAATCATTTCAAGCATGGTCATTGCCATCATAAATAAATCTGTACAAAATTTGTAATTGAAATGCTATGCATGTGTAAAGTTAAATTAGTATCTGGACCATACCAATTACAGGTAATGCAACTGAGGATAGTGTATGTGCCATGGTAAAGAGAAATACATGAAGGTTGATTATTAGTTTTTTTTTATGACATCATAAGCATAATGTGGTGTCAATATGACGCTTTTCTTAATTTACAAGTGTACAGTGATTTTTGTATATCGTACTTACAATGCAATTTTGATATACTGCTTATTTGTTTTAACCTTCATAACAGGATCAAGTTACTTTTTTTAATAATATTCGTGAAGGGAAATTATACAACTGTATTGCTTATTGTATGTTTGAGTAACTTTAATTTTTTTTTAATTATTTCAGTATAATTTTACAAAACACAGGTGACAGCACCAGTTACTGTAACACAAAATTAACCTCTACATCGACACTAATTGTAGAAAGTCTTAACCTACATTCATTTGCTTCATAATTAGACAGTAAACTTGATACAGTAGTTTTTAACTTTGGTGCCAGTGGCAGATTGAGGAAAAATTTCTAAGCAAGTTACAACAAAAAAAATTATTTCGTACCAAAGTGTGTTACTGAAATTTAAATAAAATGTAGACTATCACTTCTGCAGCGAAATTTTGTTTCATATAAAAGGAATTGGAATTTATAATGTTCTTATTTTAGCAACAAGTTAATTTCATTGAAATATATTCATGAATTCATTGTTATTTCATGAGATTAAGGCTTGCAATAGTGTTAATTTTTCTGTCTCCTTTTGATTTAACAAAAGTAAGTTCATGTTAGTTTAACATCAAAATAAAAAATTAAGCAGAGCTGTCAAAACCATTCCAAAGAACCAGCGCTCACGCAGCCCCCTCCCCACCCAAGTGCGCACATGCTTGCATGCATGCACGCATGCATGCACACACACACACACACCNCCCACACCCACCCACCATATGTATCTGGTTTTCTTTGGCTATTTTTTGTCTTTCAGGTGTCACTGTTGTAGACTATTGTATTTTTTTGTGTGATCTTTAATGAATGATCAAGTAAGTGTTGAAGATGGAACTAAGAAATTATGGACTGATTACTGTAAATATTTGCATGTAGAACTACACAAATTTTTTTCATTTTGTTGTGTACACAAAATATTTTTGTAGTAGACTGTTGATGTTTTATAGCTCTGTATGCTCAGTTTGCATTTGTTGCAATGGTAAATGTTTTATCATCTTCCATAGCGATAACATGTTAGTTATAAATATATTGTATACATGTTGTTTCTTCCTAAAATTTTACCATAATATATTGAATGGAAATACCAAAGTGTAGAAATGACCAAAATTTAAGCAATACTTGGCAATTAAATGTTGAAGGATAAAACTTATGCCTTATTACTATTTTTGTCCTTTATTTACTTCAAACATTAAGTGTTTGGCAAATCTAGTGTTTTTTGTCAGTGTGCATTTATTTCTCATGTCATGGTTTATATATATATAATATATATATATATATATATATATATATATATATATATATCAGCAAGTGTAAATGTTTAAGATCTTGTGTGTTTTTTCATTTCTAATATAACTAAAAATGTAAGTCTGTTGATGAAAAAATGCTAGTGTGCGTGATTGATATAAAATAGCATTATTCTAAAATTTATCTGTAATGTGAAATTTGCAAATTTACATTTGCAGTCACAAGAACAGTCTGAGTTCATAATGATAGCAGTAAATATTTTAAAAAATTTGTAGTCATGGCTGTACGTATGACGTAGAGCCTGAAACATCTGCTTGTATGCGGAATCACTATGCCATTACGCTTATCTCGTAGCTGCTTTAGATCCGTAGACCAATGATCAGATCATTCTTGTGACCTTGCCCTACTGATTATTTGAGTTATCTGTGTGCAATAATTTTTATTCTGCATTTTGCATACCCTCATTGACATTACAGTATCAAACATTTTTTTAACTAAAGGGTTTTTAAGATTTTTATATTCATTTATTAGTAAAATGTTGTTACATTGTTTATTTGAATACTTAATTCATTGAAGCGTCAAGCACTTTGTGAACTTGCTTGCCACGAATATTACAGTTATTATTTATGGAGCGCTCGTGGTGTGAGGAGGTGAGGTGGTGAAACTGTCCAACAGCCATAACTTGTGTCAGCTCGTACTCTTGACGTCAGCTTAAATTGCGCTCTTCTTACAATAGTGTTGCATGCTTCTTGTGTTCATTCCATGTCCTGCATTTACACAACATTAATTTATTCAGGCTTACACGGTAAGCATAGTACTTACAAGGATGAGAAATAATGTACTCATTATGAAGATCACTTAAGCAGTGGAAACAAACTAAATACTGAGCTGAGTACCGAAACTTGAAAGGGTATTGCTGTGCGTTATTCTTGCTGACTTTATAGCTTCCGAAAATTCAATACTGTATTGTTACACACATTTCACTGTGTATGAAGTTACTGTAAAAGACATGTTTTTTCATTGTGGAGTGTGTGGTGTGGGTAGGGCAAAATTTTAAAAGTCTTTCCGAAGTTTTAGACATATTTACTTTTTATCTTCTAAGCAAATAAGGTAGTACATTTAGTTGTACTCTGGTTACATCTGTGTTTCACAGAATTTCTGTAAAAGCTGTAAAAGTGCTAGTATTACAAAAACGTTTTTTTGAATATCCATTTAAATAACATTCACAGTTAAATATTAATTTTTCTATTTGATAGCTATGCTAATTTCTCACCCAATGATGTTTCAAAATAGTTATGTGAGGAAGATGCTATGCAACTATTTTTAGTGAAAAGTTTTGTGTGGCGGGAGGAGAGGAAAACTGCTGTTTTGCAAATAAATAGCAGTTATCGTGCAAAAAAAAAAAAACTTTGTCGTTCTATATTACAACATCAAAAAAGAAACTACAATCAATATCGTTAACATGGGGATTAATTAGTGAGAGGTGAAGTCTTCACATTAAGTTAATCATCTCTTGCATTCCATAACTGCTTTCCAGTAAGTTGATCCTATGGGAATGTGTTTTCATACCATTACACTGTAGAGTTTAGTATTGTGGCCAGGTTTTAATACGTGTCATCAAAACGGCAGTAAGCTACTAAAATAATTCAACTTTTACGGTAAATAATTGTTTTACCAGAACACCCTTATTTTTACTCTAACCTGATGTCGTGGCTGACAAGAGGGATGTGATACTTCATTTCACCTTACGTCCTCATGCAATGAATGCCACCTCAATTATTATGCACAATGTATGTCATATTAGAATGTCACATTTTAATTTTCAAATGCTGAAGGTTTTTATATTTGTTACATAGACTAGAATTCAAATATTTGTTTTAAACCTTGAAGCCTTTTTTTTTTTTTGTTCATCACTTTGCAGTATTTACTTTCAATTGAAGCGTACATGCAAAATATATTCTTGAACTTTTATTCCAATGTTCCACGTGATGTTGTCGCAACTGTTTGTTACCACAGTGTTTTTACTTTTTAACGTTGTGTGTGGTTCGCGCGTCTTTGTTGTAGCACAAAAACACTGCTGAGCGTATCCTAACCTCTCTTAGATAATGGTGACTAATAGGCTGCTAGGCTGCCAAAGGACAGAAGCACAAGTACTCGCAGTGTATTACTTTACAACACACACACACACACACACACACACACACGTGTGCAGCACATTTTTCATGCGGTTCTGACGTTACGCTGGCCAGGCCAGCTTCGTAAAGCGGCGAGTCGTAGGGCCCTACAACTTGCCACCCGACGAAGCTGGCCTGGCCAGCAAAAAGTCGCGGCCATGCAACCGCATGAAAGATGCGCCGTCCTTTGTGTGTGTGCGTATGCGCATGTGTGTGTTTTGACAAGTACTAGACGGTGAGTACTGATGCTTCTGTCCTTTTATATACATATTATTGGTAACCTCTTTTAGACAATGCTTTGATCCCATGACCTTGCATTTGTTGCGTTTATTTTGTCTTGTGCCATAAAATATATATTATTTCTAACATCTTATATTGCTATTGATTTGCTACAACTGCAGGAATAAACTCAAATTTGCAGCACTCATAAATTTAATTTACATTTTGAAATCTACCAAAACTTAAAAATTACAACAAAAAAAAAAGAAGCTTTTGCATGTCAAGTCTGTATTTAACCTTCTGTGGTGTAAAAATAATTTATTTTCCCCTGAATAGGTACTGATTTATTTCAGTAAATGGACATGTTCTGTATAAAGTGGTGCCCCAGAAGAGGATACATGACCTTCCTTTGTCACGTAAATGAGGTATAAGCATTGAGTGCAATAAGTCTCATAGGTACGCACAGTGCAACTAGAACACTGCAGACCAGTTCATAGAATTGCGCTTAGCGGCAACGGGGCACTTGATGGCATGGCAGCGTCACCCTTATAGCTCCTGATCCTCTCAGCCTCAAATGCAGAAAGTAGGCGGGAGCCGTATGAGTTTCATGCAACAAAATTGTGTGCACACAAACAGTTGTCATAAACGATCACATTTTCAAGCAGTGAATGTTTGTGTACGTTCTGTAAGAGAAAAGCGGAGAATTCGTCTCGGCACTCCACGACGGCAGGGACAGGAAATGTTTAGTTTCCAAGTCCTGTACATGGTCGAGAGGTGTGTGTGACGTGCACTGCTATTAGCAGCTTGTGTATCTAGTGGCGGAGATAGAACTGCACATCTGCAGTTGCCATTACCTGCTTGTAAAGAAGCAAAGTGATCAGCGTGCAGCACAACAGAAATAAACTGAGTAATTCAAGTGAAATACATACCACTTGTGTGTTTAAAATTACATTTATCATTAGAGGGTTTTACATTCTTTTTATAGCAATTTAGAATGTGTATTTGATAAGCACTGTTGGTGACATCCCTGTCAAATTAGATGCCGTATCTCTAATTGGAAAGAAATTATTTCTTCAAAACAGATATTTAAAATCCCAGGTCAGGTTATTTTTTAAGCAAACTAGACACCACAAAGCTACACAAGTTTAATCACCAAATATTGCAGCAGCATGTTGTGTCTCGTAGCATTAAATGTTTTTAGTTATTGCCAATTATAATATTTTTATTTTTATCAGAAATACAATATTGATATGCTTATAAAACTTTAATAATTTGGTGTACCCGCCCTCTACCCCCTGCGGGCTGCAGACTTGAGAAAAACCCTCGAAGAAACCCCACCAACATAAGGCAGAAAGGTGATAATTTTATGTTTCTCTGCATCGTGTCGTCTCACAAAGGTGCCTTCACATGTTTTCTCAAACCCTTCAATCATTTTTATTTGCGTGGTTGCAACTGGAAACATTTTGTAGGAAAACTAAAAAAAAATTCGCAATTACAAAACTTGAAATCCATTTACATAACTTACTTTTATACCAAATGTTTAAAGCAATATTTCATATTCTTATACAAAAAAAAGTTGTTGCCTGTAAAGTCGGTTTTACGGGCGAAGATTTTACGTGACAACGTAGTGCTGCGCGCGCGGCAGACCGATCATAGTTGAGTGGGAGAGAGACGCAAGGCATTCGGCGGGCCTCTCTCTCGTTCGGTGACTCATCGTAACGTTACCGAGCGTTACACTTTTTCATAAGTGACTCCCAGCCGCAACCTAATTTAAGACGTTGTCACGTCAAAAGTTTTAATGATTTCTGCAATCTGGCATTACATAACTTGGGTATATTTTCAAAGTATTATCGCCAAAATTTATTAAAGTACTTATCTCCTTTGTGGACACTTCCAGAGTCTGAGAACTAAGCACACCAGCTCTAAGAATGCATGCCTATTTATTTAAAAACTCTTCCCTCACATCTACCTCACATTTAATATATTTGGCAATGGGGTATTCAGCATCTAATTTTAACCAAGCTGGTTGACTCGCTGCTGCTTCAAAGGCCCATTTGACGTCTGGTGCAGAATCTGCTGTGTATTTTTCACTGTGGACAAGGCAGCATACACAGAGGTCTTCCAGAGCGAAAGTAGGAAAAACCTCCACAGCTGAATTGAAAATACATAACGAGGCATACTTTTTATAGGGAATTGGCGCTGTTGAAAAAAATATGCTCTCAACAATTAGCTATGTTAACAAATATAAAATTTTTGTCATTTTTATACATTCATGTTGTTTTATATGCTATTTTATTCATTTACTTAGTATTAATACCCTTTAAAATAATTATTTATAACCTCTGGTGTTAATGTACAGTTTGTATTTTAATAGTTCTTTATTACAAATTATGGGGAAGTTTTTATTTTATTAATTTAATTTATTTTTCTTCTTCTTCTTGCGTGCCTGATTGCTTTCTCTTCTCGAAATTTCTGTCGTAGGAATACATTTTGTGCACAGATTTATTTTTCTCCGTCTTTTTTTTTAAATCTTGTCCAGTATGATGCACACAGTAAAAATCTAGTGTTCTTCACGCGGTGCTATTATTTTATTTGTTAAGGAACAGTATTTGGTTGAAGCAAGTTGCACAACTTATGAAAGCAGTGAAAACGATCACCAAGTACGTAATCTCCATTGCGATATGTCAAGTTGGAGCGCTTTCCTTTGGTGTACTATTGGTTATGATGATGTACTGGTATACCAGAGACTGTGCCATATTTGCCTCGCTTCACCCTCATCTGCTCTCAAGACCTCTATGTTAAGAGCAGCCAAATCTCTCCACTCACTAAGACTTCAAGGGCACAATACCACTGACCTGTTTCCCAATGATCATATAAGTTTTATGCTTTATTTTTTATGTAACATTAAAGTGCAATTTCTACAAAATTACTATAAATATATAGAACGCTGTTATAACATTGCTTCTCGTAACATTTTCCTGCTAAATTGCCTCAGATCTGTCTTCCAACAGGAATTAACTCCATTGCAGTATTTAGGTTTTCGTTTAGCAGAATACTTCAGGACAAGGCATTGTGGAAACCAGCCAGAACTTAGTTAAAAAAAAAAAATCCTCCTAAATTGTGCGCCTAAAAATCTATGGGAAAATAAATTTTTTGTGTAGACCAAATAATAATGCAGGAGGCTGAATTATTTTGAAGGTCATCCTCTGTTCTGGTAACTACAGTAACTAACTTTTAAGGAAACACTAGCACTTTCTCAAAACAGGGAAGGTCGACACCATAAAAAAAAATGCATCACTTTGTTTTGTGACACAAACCGTCACATAATGTACATTTTATTAATTATTTAAAATTACAGTTTAATTTATTTTTCATGCAATGGCCATGTAGCTCTCGACAGGAGCATTTCACCTACAAGAAATACAATTTTGTACATGTATTTAATGACACAAAACTTAAATAATTGTCATAATTAAACTCGATTAAGGGTTAGCCTATAAAATACAGTCACAAGAAAACTACTACCTAAAAACAATATGGCACAAATGTAAAAATGGCGAGAATACACTCAGATCACTATAAAATGACTACTTTCCCAACAGTGCTGTAAAAGACATTTTTGAGCGAGCTGGGATATTAAGATTATGGAAATTAATTTCGGGTTCCCGTAAGAATAGCAACACAAAAGTCTTTACATTTCTTTCTTTAAAATTTATATTCCTTATAGTGTTATAAAATATGTTTGTTACTTACTGGTGTATAGAAGCAAGGCCGGGCACTAACGACCATTGTGAGATATGAAAGAGTTGACACTGTTTACTGCTGGCCACAAATTTCAAACACTGTTTAAGGAATTTCCGTGAACTGAGAAATAATGCAAAATACCGAGAGATTATGCTCATTCGCAAAATTCTGTAATAATTCTTGTATTCAGGAAACACAGACGAAATTGCTTGTTTAAGTGTATCTAAAACCACGGTGAGAGCTTCTGTTACTGTGAAAACCCTTACAAACATCAAGTTTTACAATTTTCACTTGTTATGCAGCATCATCATCTCATTCATTTCGCACAAGTGTGGATAACAAAACTCTTTGCGCAGTGATCACATTGTTTATATTACGGAACGAAAAGTTCGTTACAAAATGTTACGTCACGAGAACGATTTATAAATTGATTGGTAGCAAGGTCGAAAGATTATTGTTGCACGTACGATTCTTCAACATGTGTCGAGCCGGATCGCTATGGCCGCTCATTCACAGGCAGAATCACACCTATGTGCATTTTATTATGAACAAATACATCTTACCAAAAATGTTGGTGATATGATGAAAGTAAATTGTACGTATATGTAACAGATGAATGTGTTTATTTTTTTTTGTGGAATGTATTAATTACACAGTGAACATTCGCGCTGTATTTGTAAACACTGCCGATTGACTCATTTTCTGTGCTTTGTGGTTAGGTTCTTCAGAACTAGCAAACAGCATTTGCAACTACTGAGCGTGGGTGGTGATTGTAGTCTGCTGCTTACGTCGCAAAACCGGTTAAGAATGCCAAAAATAGTTACCGTTTTAAATCTTGCCAGAGTTTAAAAGTGAAGGTCATTTTTTTTTATATATATATAAACTGACCATATAAAACACTGCGATGTAAACATCAAGTAGGCGTGAAAAGACACTTGCTTGAACACTGCCATGCCATGCGCTCAGTGATGTGACAATATGTGTTACAATAAAAGTGTGCTCTCGTAAGGTTGTCCTTTCATCCTTATATATACATATTTTTTTTTAATGTTTTCCACTTAAATATGTATGGATTAAAAGAATAAATTAGCAAATTCCATTTAGTTTGAGTGTAACTGTTACAAAAACAACAGATTCATGTTCTAATAATAATGCTTGCATTTCTTTGCTATAAAATTTATTTGACGAAATGAAAATATTTTTACGACTAAATCAGCTCATATTATTTACCATAAAAGTGGGGCCCTTATACACCTATTCTGAAGCAGTGAAATCAAAATATGTGGTCCTGAGAAATTATTTTTTGCTAAGAATGCACTTGTTTTATATCATTGTTGTTAAATCAGAAAATATGCCTCCTTGCACATTTGGGAACGTAGTCGCTGGAGGAATGACAAAATTTTCCGAGATGGATATCACGACGTGCGAGGCCATGCTGTGAAGGCAAAGCTGCAGACGGTCGACATCGCTGATCGAGCGGTCAACCCTGCGCCGGCAGGCGACGCTCGTCACGCGGGACACGTCCTCCGGGCAGCCCTGATGACCTCCGGCCGGCCTGAGCCAGCGGGCAGACTCAGCACAGTGTGGGCGGCGCCCAGCTGCACGGATGCACCAGGCAGTGGCCTCGGACTCAGCAGCAGCACGTGTTCTCCCTCTGCAATATGTGTACGTACGTC
This sequence comes from Clitarchus hookeri, assembly GCA_002778355.1. Lineage (NCBI taxonomy): Eukaryota > Metazoa > Arthropoda > Insecta > Phasmatodea > Phasmatidae > Clitarchus > Clitarchus hookeri. The sequence goes on from NQII01002179.1 coordinate 235,051, forward strand.
TGTGCCACTACTTCCTCGGTTATACAATTAGCTGGGCCACCCAGGAAATACGTTTGTTGGGCCCCCTTTCCAATAATCATTAAAAGTGTTTTTGTATAATAAATAGGTTGATTAATTAATTACTTTTATTAGAACGTATTTGAAAATTAAATATTAGTACACAGAAATAATTTTTCCTACTTCTGAAATTACCATATTTACTCAATTTTAAGCTGCACATTTTTTTTTCTAAAATATTTTTTAGAAACAAGGGTACGGCTTGGAATCGCAATATTTTTTCCTCAAATAACATAGAATAAAATCGAGTAAATTAGGTAATAAAGAGAATGAGTAAATGCAATTGTATATAAACAATTAGAACAACCATGTAAGAAATAGAACTAATTTTATTTTAATAAATCACAAGTATCACTAAAAATATGTTGTAAGTGAACATATTATCTTTACCTTTTCAGTGGCAGTGTCCTATTTTAGTCTAGATGTTTTAGTTACCTAAGACTAAGCTAATTTTGCCGGCAGCAAATAGTGTACGAGGGGAGTCGGGGATGAGAACAACACCGGTAATGTGTGTAAACTGCATTGTGTATGATGGGTCGTGTTCTGTGCTCTACACATTGTAAATGAAGCACATACTACAAGCCAAAGTTTCTGCATTGTGTAGTGGGGGGTGCAAGTCACCCCACCGATGCTACATTAGTTACTGTAATAGAAAAACATTCCAACATAATATTTAGAGAGCGTATTCTCAGCAATGTTTGAAAGTTAATAAAGAATGTACGCACTGTGTGTAAATCTATTTTTAAAAAATTGCTCCTTCACAACCATGATACTAAAATAACTAATTTATGGATTTTTTGAGAGATTTAATTTTTATTACTGAAGGCAAGGAAAACTTGATTTACTGGCCCTGGCTTCCAAATTAACTGAATTACTTGTGATATTTTAATACCACACAGTTATGTTGAGTCTTCTCGGTTTTTATGAAATACAGTAACACTTTTAATTTTTTTTTTTTTTCCTCTGAAAGTTAGGAAAATGTAGGCTCATTAATTACGAGAATTTTTTTACAAGTGCCTAGTTACTGATGTGTTTGAGACACCAGGTGCAAAAGTATGGATACATTTCTTAACTTAAAACTTTTTAAAATAGTTTATTTAAATAAACGTATAGAGTTTATGGTATATGGATGGAAGTGAGAAAACTGGAATAAATAGGCCAACATAAAAAAAGGACAAGATTTCAGTGAAATTTCACAAACTTTGTCGAGATATCCACAGACATGCACTAAAAAAATTATCATTAACAGCCAAGGTGCAAAGAATATGCCTGGTGCTTAGCCGCATGTGCTACATAGAGCTTACTTAATAAAATACAAATCAAATGTATAAATTTTGAAGTTGCAGTAAAATTGCATTGTGTGTTGTGGCTTATGTGTTCTGAGAAAACTATAATTAACTTCAGGCAGGTACTTGAATTTTATAGCACAAGTACATTTACACGTAATACCGTACACAACTATCTTAGCAAAATAAAAAATTAACGGATGTCGGTACAGAATTTTTTTGGAGGCGCTCTATTTTACTTATTATCATCAGTCGGATAAATGTTAATTGCAGTATAATGACATAAAAATTTTAATGATCTACAATTATTGTCAGTACAGGCAGCAAAAAAAAAAGGCCTGGACTTGGTTGAACGGTTGGAGATCAGCAGTGTGATTGCAGGCCAAGAATGAACCGTCACTACTGTGCGAATAGTGTTCTCGGAGCACAGAGCCTGGTGACATGACCTGCCATCATCACTGAACCGACTGCGTTCCGGAGGGACCGACCTGCGTCGAGGGGCGGGCAGGAGCAGCCGGCCGGCAGGCGGATGGAGAGCTGCCGCCGCTGCCGGAACAACGGCCTCCTGGGAGACATCGCGAGGAGCACCTTGGCAGCGTGGCCTGCCCGCACAAGCAGCTTGTACGCCGCTCCAGAGCTGCAGTACGTGCTGGTGAAGACACGGGAGTCCAGCTGCGCGCACCGCGGGCAGCTACTTCGCTCCTCCTCTGCAAACAATGCGGTAGTTGCCTGACGTCCTCCGGCCTTCAAGCCAGGTGTCCACCAAGCAAATACAGTACAATCCCTCTCTCACACACCCTGTATTTATATTTACTTTATTCGGTACTATTTACTTTTTGAATGCATAAATTTCCCTTTTTGTACAATTCGCTGCATTTTTTCAACAAGTGTAAAATAAGAGTTTCACATATAATGCAAGTAAAACTAATAAGTGTGTAACATAACCACATAATTACAGAACATATTTGTATTAGGTTCTCCCAAAATGACAAATAATTATAATTATGTATTTGCCTGAATATAAGACAATGTTTTATTCCTATTTTTACTTCCAAAATTCAGGGGTGTCACCCTCCAACACTGAAATTTTTTAAGTGAATGTTTTTGCCCAAGTAGCAGCAAGCCATAATCTAATTTTTTTTTTAAATCTTACACAAACATTAACAGTCTGTGCTGCTTAGGTTTTATTTCAATGTATTTCAATACCAAGACTAAATGATCCTGCTAAAGTACAGTACATATACAGTTTGTGGAGAAATAAATTTTTCCAGTAGCCCAAAGTAAAAATTTAGGAATAGTCTTTTTTACAAGGTCGTCCTAGATTTGAGTAATTCTAAAAAGTTTGTTTACAAGTAAGACTGAAAGTAGTACACTCGTATAATAGGTACGCTGAAGTTACTGTTCGACCCAAAATGAAAATATTCATTTTTTTTTTTTTGGGAATGGATGAATTAAACCTCAAAATAAAAAGCAAGAAACAAAATTTAACAGAATAAACAAAAAATTTGGAGCAAAGGAAAAGATGAACTTGTGTTCGCCTGGTTTCAAAGATCCATGCAACCAATTGAGGCACTGATATATGTACAATTTAAGTTTCTAGGCTGTGTATAACGCTGTCATAATCTAATTTCATTTACAAACAATGTTGGGATTACATATTTACCTGTGAAAAGTCGGCACTGAAAGTTATATCCCCCTACCTTTGTTCAACCCAAATCAACTTGGACCACAAATAAAAACTATTTCAAAATAATTAATTGTTTAGAAGACGTTTAAGTAATGAAACAATACAATTTTGTTTCACAAGCAACTATTGCTTTAATTGTGATATTAATACAATTAATGATGCAAATAACATGAAATAACAACTTTATAAACGTGTGCTAAATGCCGCAGGGAAATAATTTCCAACATACTGTACTTTGAAATGTAAATGTCAGTGCATTATGCAGGAATAGCAGATTTCAAGAATGTTATCTATTTATAATGTCGGTATTACTTACCAAGTACAAAAATTAAACTTTATAAAATAAAATTACAAGGTGCTGGTGGTNGATTTCAAGAATGTTATCTATTTATAATGTCGGTATTACTTACCAAGTACAAAAATTAAACTTTATAAAATAAAATGACAAGGTGCTGGTGGTATTATTNATAAAATAAAATTACAAGGTGCTGGTGGTATTATTATTATTATTATTACTGCTGGATATGTTGTTAACTTGAGCTGTAGTGAAATATTTTGGTTAACATTTTTATGCTGTGCTGAAGTTTATGCGCTACATAATTTTGGACCTGGTCTGTAAAAAAAAACACCAAAGTAATTTGACTTTGACCCATTGAAGAAGTTTTCCTGGTAAACAAATGTGAGCGTGTGTGTCCCTTGAGGAACTTGTTTAGGAGCTGCCAGCTCTAGCATGAGCTGCTGGAGATGACGAGGCGGCTACACAGACCTGCTGCCATGTACCCTGCGGGGCTGACGTAGACCGGCTGAGGGCCCTCCTGACCCTGCGGGGTGGCCAGCTCGTGGTCCACGTCCACAAACTGGGGGTTCAGGCCCGTGGGCGTGGAGTTGCCGCCGCTCGTGGTCAGGTTGCCGGAGTCCGCCTGCATGGCGGTCAGCCCCGTGTCTGCCGGAACAAACACCTCCTCCTTTATAAGCCACGCATTTTGCTACACGATAGTTTTGAAAAAACAAGGCTGCAGCTTAGAATTTAGTAAATACACATATTTTTAGGGACAAAATTTTATGCTTGTATTTTCAGCTCAATTTCATTCAAAAAATTTAAGATTTCTGCATTATTGTAATTTTTGTGGTCACACTATATAGTTAACAACAATACATATTTAAACACGTCTTCACGAAAATCTGTAATGTGAAGGATTTAAAAACTATATAATCAAGAGTATGCATTTATTTAAAATAAAATAATTAATAATTAGTACATTTTTTTAGGTATAAATGTTGGAAGATCCGAGACAATGTATATACCCTTACGGTCAGTATCCTACAGAAATATTTGGAATATACAGTAATTTGTTGCAATAAATAGTTTTACTGAAAAAATGGGTTATTATGTTAATTTAGTTTTATTTTGTGTGTTGACTTTAGTTGTTTGTAATGTATTAACATGCATTTTGGTGTTATTTTGATTTAATTGTTATTCACCATATAGGGTAATCTTGTCTTTATCCACTTTTACTTGATTCTAAGTTGTACCCTTATTTTTCTTCACAAATATTTTTGAGAAAAAATGTGTTGCTTAGTATCAAGTAGAGACAGACACATATACATGTCAACACTACTGAAAAACAGGAACATGTGACTTTCTCTATTCAGTTCGTAATAGTATTTCGTAATCCTCTGTAAGTTCAAGCCTTTGGTTGGGTCGGCCGGGAAAATTACAAACATCTCCCCTTTGCCACCCCAACACTAAGCTTCCTTCATTCTGCTTCAATATTCTCCTCGCTCTCACTTTTCCCCACAGCTGTGTGTTATAACCAGCTTCTTCTCAGGTCTGCCTTAGAGCATCTGTCCCGCATATTTAAAGTTATGCAGATTTTCTCGGCAGCCTATCTGTATCCATTTTCTTATCTTGCCCACACTACCTGATTACAACTTCATTGATAACTAATCCTATTTTTCCTTTAATTTTTTTTCATTTCTAATTCACTCTCTTNACTACCTGATTACAACTTCATTGATAACTAATCCTATTTTTCCTTTAATTTTTTTTCATTTCTAATTCACTCTCTTCCGAGGCTACTGACATGCTACCCATTCATGCTCTATATTTTATCTCTGGATTTGTGTGTATTATAAACAATTTTATACACATAAGTATAACACTTCTAAGTGCTATCACAAATTGTTAGGATTTTTATCATATGCAGTGACATGCAGAGTAAAGAACAGTTTGATATATCAACCTAACTATGGTCCCCATTGTCTGAGAGAAAATAAGTGTCNGTGACATGCAGAGTAAAGAACAGTTTGATATATCAACCTAACTATGGTCCCCATTGTCTGAGAGAAAATAAGTGTCATAAATAGAGAAAATAAAGATTTGCTGGTTTATTAAATTAAGGGTTTGGGAAATTGTACGTGGATATTCAAAGTATTAAAACATACCACCTGTAGTTGTTTCGTTAGTCGTAGAGTTTGCAGATGTTCTTAAGACTAGCCAATCAACGTCTGGTTGTGGGTTCGGTAACTTCTCAGACTTGCAGCCAACTTGCATGGTGTATGTCTGAAATACAACGTAACACATTTACAGAATTCTTTCGGAATCCATGTCAGCTGTAGCCTGAAATATTATCAAGTAAGAGTTGTTTACTTTGAAGCAGTCTAGATGACCGTTATTGACGCTTGTTACGCTGCACTGAGTAAAACAATATGAATCCCATAACCAGCACAAATAATTGTTACAGCATAGCTTGCAGACATTTATTTGTAGAAATGCTGCTTTATATATATGTATATATCTGTGTGTGTGTGTGTGTGTGTATATATATATAATGTTAACGTGTTTTATATTTACATTAACAACCTGATTCTTTAATTAGAAAAACTGTATTCTATTAAATTTATCATTATATGTAAACTCTCGGTTCTAAGATCTTCCATAGTTCCCAGAAAATAAAATTTTTTTTCATGGGTTCCCCAAGAAAAGCGTTGTTATTCCAGGGATATTTGAATAAACAGTTCCATAATCACAGCAGCCGACTCATATCTTTCAGATACAGTTTAAGTTGACCTTTGGTTTCCCAAATCTCCCCTGAAGACTGTTCATGGTTATTTGACCATTTTTTAAAGGCCGTGGTATGATCTATTTACCCTCTCAGTTTGTATCCTTACACTATATGTAATACTAACATTGCCATGAGCCATCTCACTATTCATGTCAACTGTGTAGAAACCACGGGATTTTTAGGAAAGTAGATGCTTTAATAATATGCAAATTCATGATATTTTCTGTATAGAAAAAAAAGAAACGGTCATCATAGCGATATACTTTTACTTATTACACGCTCAATTATACGTTATCACTTAGAACTATTTTTTATCGATTTGCTGCCAACTTAACTGTAAGCCTACAAGCCAGTATGTACCGTAGCATGCATCTTTTAATGGGTAGTGACTTTTTTTTTTTTTTCAGAGGTTGATTTTAAAAGTGCTTACTTTACCATGAACAGCCTTTAAGCCCACGTAACCACACCACACATTTATCACTGGCAACCTTACTGGAACCAAGTTGGTAATTTACAATTAAGCAATAAATCTGTGAGAGAATGAAATCTACCGCTTTATTTACTAATGCACCGCACAACAGCTGGGTATTGCAGCAGTAAATATTATTAGCTGGCAAAGTGCAGTTGCAAACAAAAAAGAAAATTTCTTCATGCGAGTATGTGGACACTTGTTTTTGACTGATGTAACTGCCAATGAAAAGGGAATTATAAGGAATAAAAGATACTAACTAGTTTGCAAGACTCAGCAGCCTAAGACAAATGGGAAATAAGCTGGAAAATTTACATACAGTACAAGACTAAGAAGAATTTCTGATTGTTTGTATATGACCTTTATAGGACCTAGTCAAGTCTGTTTCCTGCCGTCAAATAAACAGAGTTTTCCAAAGGTTTGTGCATAATCTCTTTTTTTAATTTTTTTATTATATTTGTTTTGGCCAGATATTGTAGTGGTTTCACTTGTGTATGAATAATTAAAGTTGGAATGTTTAGTTTGTAAGAAAGAGAAAACTGTGTAGTGTAAAATATGTGTGAAGTTTTGTGGGGCACGCGAGTGATTACTGCATACAATTCCTATCGTACTGCATGCTTTCTTACGAGCGTGGCGTCTACCAAAGAGTACAATGATGTCACGCAAGTCGGCGTCTCTTTGACTGAATGCGACGGGAGAAAATTTGCTTAAACTGGCAATTGAGTTACAGAAAATTCTCAGAATATTTTAAGTTAAAACGCAGGTAAATAGACATCGCAGCAATAGTGACGTATTAAAGACTATCCTTCATAAGAAAAAATACTTGACACATTTACCCTTTGCCTTAGTATATCAGAACACAAGACACAATTTCATACAATTTGTTTGAAAAATAATAACGAGACAAAACATGCAGATCACTGAATAAGGAAATAACTACTTCAACGTCTATGTGATGCATAACACAACAGACAAGTGTAAAAAATACATGTTTTATTAATTTAAAAAAATGTTACGTGAAATAGGCATTTATAAATAATCTGAAAAATCATGAATTCAGGGTATTATCAATGAAAACCATGAAAATTTGCTGTCAGAATAAATTATGTTCAGTTTGAAATGAAATAGCATACTAAATTACCTCTGTAAACATCAGAAAACAAAATGATAATTTATGTGAATTAATCTAGAACTGGCACCTAAGATCTCTCATTAAGAAAATCATTAAAATTTGAGTAGTGGTAACTCAATTTTAGCACATAAAATTCCCCCTATTGGCTTCTCGTAACGTTCATGGAAACTTAAACGCCTTTCATAAAATTATGTAATGCATATTGCCCAGCCTCTGTAGGTCTAACTTAACATGTTGGTGGAGACGACTGCAGAAGTTCTTCAAAACACTCCAAAAACTAATTACAATGCGACTCGGGCCTCTTCTTTTATGCCCCGCATATTTAAGGCACTTCGTGCCTCTCTAACACAATGCCTACTCTTACAATGGGTGGTAATAGCAAAATTATATGCAAATCTTGCAAACAAAATCTTACGCTGATCCACTCATCATGGCTTCTGAGGAGGGAGTAATTAGTCACCGGGGTTCACATGATGACGCTAATTATACGGGAAATTCCTAAAAGTCGTCACTTCCTTCTACGTCATAATATAATTAATCCAGTAATTTATACCTTTTTCGTGGCCAAAACTTCTGGATAAGACTAGGTAGAAATGCAAAGAGAAAAACAATTACACTGCCAAAGATATAAGATTAGTTCTTACGTAACAAATAAAAAAATAGAGCTGTCAAAACGTAAAAAGTAAACCAAAATATAATGTAAACATAAATTTAGAGGTGATATCCTGATTATACAAAACTTAGCTATACCTAATTAAATAAATAATTACTTTTCCTTAAATAAATAATGATACATCTCAAAAGAAAGTCAAAACATGAACATTTAAATACTGAAATCCTTACAAGGTCCTTTTGAACTCATTTAAATTTCCCGCCACATCTTGGCAACACTCGATAGTAGCGCCATCGGCACTGGAGCGGCGCTGCCTTAATATACAAGACCAGTTTGGTTTTGTTTTGTTATCAGTAAGTCGCAACTCCTAATGTGGTACAGAAAAAGAGCGGTAGAGTGGTCGGTGGCCACTGGACAGGGCAAGTCCATTGGTTCTCTAAGTTTTCAAGGAGATTTAGGACACCTCTCTACTTTCCTGAAGGAAGTACAGGTAGGAAAGGCTAAAGTGAAGTGAAGAGATTGGGGTGGCTCTCAACATCGAGGTCTTGAAAGCCGATGAGGGTGGCGTGAGGTGAATATGGAGCAGCGACGGAATGAAAGGGCGGGGGAAACGGGAGATCCCCGAGAAACTCGCCGACCAGCGGCATCGTCCGGCACGATTCCCGCTTGCGAAAATCCGGAGTGAACCGGCCGGGGGTTGAGCCCGGTTCACCTCGGTGGGAGGCGAGCAGTCTAACCGCTCAGCCGCCGTGGCCCCATGAAAGACTAAAGCATGATAATTTCAAACCTGAAAATCAACAAATTGATGGGGAATTCGGCATAAGGTTGCACATNTGATAATTTCAAACCTGAAAATCAACAAATTGATGGGGAATTCGGCATAAGGTTGCACATGGGTCGCTTCGTAGAGCAATAAGACGGCGGGTAAGTAGAACCACAAAAAGTTCTGATCGTAGGTTATATACTTGACGTTTGAAAACAAACATGGTGACTGCTGCAAGTACGCAAATTCACCCAGCAAGTAAGCAACTTCGTGCACTTGGCAAGTACAGACGCTGTGTGCACCATANATTCACCCAGCAAGTAAGCAACTTCGTGCACTTGGCAAGTACAGACGCTGTGTGCACCATACTAGGAATTGGGATGGTGCTAATATATACTTAGTGATGTCACAGGCGGGGCGAAGTATAGACATGTACATACTTGAAGGGATTTGGGATAAAGCCTTATATTTGCGACCAACCATTTTGGGTGATTTTTTAAAACTTAATTTGCACGCGAAAATTATTTGAATGGCATTTTTCTATATTGAAGGGTATAACTTACGTGTTATGCATACAAAACTTGCCCTACATCCTGGAGAGAGTGCGTAATTTTGATTGCCAAGGATGCTACAGGATGTATCCTATCATTCAAGTCTTTTTAGTTGACACAAAATTTGAGTTGCCTATCTTATTTTACAGACTAAAACAACCCGGGAATTGAAGAGTGAGTTAAACGGTTCCACAATCCCCTGTTCTTCCATAGCTTTCACCTTTTCCATAATCAGGTGTTGCAGTGTGGCGAAAACACGGTATGGTCGGTTGTAGAGGGGCATATCGGTGGTGGGAAAAATCTCATGCTGGATGCTATGCGTCTGGCATAGCGAAACCCCTTGGCCAAAAGCTCCAGCACAATCGTCAAATATTTGATGAAGTTGGGCGAATTCTGGTTCCATGAGTTGATGGTCAATTTCTGTGGGTTAGTAGACCTTGGGGCAGGGGTAGGAAATTGCAGTGTCCGGGCCGTGTCCCCAATTGACCATCACCATGTTTTTATTGCCAATATAGATCCGTTGCTGGCCATGATCCTTGAAGCACTGTTGTTGATGTAGCCATGGATGACCTAATATTACCGCCTCAGTAATATTCGGCGAGACTACGACTTCNTAGGACCTAGTCAAGTCTGTTTCCTGCCGTCAAATAAACAGAGTTTTCCAAAGGTTTGTGCATAATCTCTTTTTTAATTTTTTTATTATATTTGTTTTGGCCAGATATTGTAGTGGTTTCACTTGTGTATGAATAATTAAAGTTGGAATGTTTAGTTTGTAAGAAAGAGAAAACTGTGTAGTGTAAAATATGTGTGAAGTTTTGTGGGGCACGCGAGTGATGACTGCATACAATTCCTATCGTACTGCTTGCTTTCTTACGAGCGTGGCGTCTACCAAAGAGTACAATGATGTCACGCAAGTCGGCGTCTCTTTAACTGAATGCGACGTGAGAAAATTTTCTTAAACTGGCAATTAAGTTACAGAAAATTCTCAGAATATTTTAAGTTAAAACGCAGGTAAATAGAAATCGCATCAATAGTGACGTATTAAAGACTATCCTTCATAAGAAAAAATACTTGACACATTTACCCTTTGCCTTAGTATATCAGAACACAAGACACAATTTCATACAATTTGTTTGAAAAATAATAACGAGACAAAACATGCAGATCACTGAATAAGGAAATAACTACTTCAACGTCTATGTGATGCATAACACAACAGACAAGTGTAAAAAATACATGTTTTATTAATTTAAAAAAATGTTACGTGAAATAGGCATTTATAAATAATCTGAAAAATCATGAATTCTGGGTATTGTGTTAGATCAATGAAAACCGTGAAAATTTGCTGTCAGAATAAATTATGTTCAGTTTGAAATGAAATAGCATACTAAATTACCTCTGCAAACATCAGAAAACAAAATGATAATTTATGTGAATTAATCTAGAACTGGCACCTAAGATCTCTCATTAAGAAAATCATTAAAATTTTAGTAGTGGTAACTCAATTTTAGCACATAAAATTCCCCCTATTGGCTTCTCGTAACGTTCATGGAAACTTAAACGCCTTTCATAAAATTATGTAATGCATATTGCCCAGCCTCTGTAGGTCTAACTTAACATGTTGGTGGAGACGACTGCAGAAGTTCTTCAAAACACTCCAAAAACTAATTACAATGCGACTCGGGCCTCTTCTTTTATGCCCCGCATATTTAAGGCAACATGGTGCCTCTCTAACACCATGCCTACTCTTACGATGGGTGGTAATAGCAAAATTATATGCAAATCTCGCAAACAAAATCTTACGCTGATCCACTCATCATGGCATCTGAGGAGAGAGTAATTAATCACCGGAGTTCACACGATGACGCTTATTATACAGGAAATTCCTAAAAGTCGTCACTTCCTTCTACGTCATAGTATAATTAATCCTGTAATTTATACCTTTCTCCGTGGCCAAAACTGCTGGTTAAAACCAGGTAGAAATGCAAAGATAAAAACAATTACACATGTAAAATTAACACTGCCAAAGATATGAGATTAGTTCTTACGTAACAAATAAAAAAATAGAACTATCAAAACGTAAAAAGTAAACCAAAATATAATGTAAATATAAATTTTAGAAATGATATCCTAATTATACAAAACTTAGCTATACCTAAGGCAAGGGGCTTTAAAATTAAATAAATAATTACTTTTCCCAAAATAAATAATGATACATCCCAAAAGAAAGTCAAAAGGTTAACAAAACTTTAAATACTCAAATCGTTACAAGGTCTTTTTGAACTCATTTAAATCTCCCGCCACATCTTGGCAACACTGTCGATAGTGGCGGCATTGGCACTGGAGCAGCGCTGCCTGATAGTACAAGACCAGTTTGGTTTTGATCTCGTATCGGTAAGTCGCAACTCGTAATGTGGTACAGAGAAAGAGAGGTAGAGTGGTCGGCGGCCTCTGGACAGGGCAAGGCCATTGGTTCTCTAAGTTTTCAAGGAGGTTTAGGACACCTCTCTACTGAAGGAAGTACGGGTAGGAAAGACTAAAGTGAAGTGAAGAGATTGGGGTGGCTCTCAACATCGAGGTCTTGGGAGTCGATGAGGGTGAAGTGAGGTGAAAAAAAGGGAAGCAGCGACGGAATGAAAGGGCGGGGGAAACAGGAGATCCCCAAGAAAACTCGCCGACCAGCTGCATCGTCCGGCACGATTCCCACTTGCGAAAATCCGGAGTGAACCAGCCGGGGATTGAGCCCGGTTTCTCTCGGTGGGAAGCGAGCAGTCTAACCGCTCAGCCGCCGTGGCGCCATGGAAAACTAAAGCATGTGGTTCGTACCCTCAGTGTGATCATTTCAAAACTGAAAATCAACAAATTGATGGGGAATTCGGCTCTCCTATGACCCGCTAATGATAAATGTTATTAAAGGCTATTATTTCCATGTGGTTGCTGTTTCGCAGGTACCGTATTGGCCTGAATATAAGACAGTACTTTTTCCAAAAAGTACAATCTGTAAATAATGGGGACATATTCATACTTGCCATTGTGTAACTTACCCTGACAATTGGTAAGGGTTTTGTTAAGCTGTACTTGACTCATCCCACAACCTGGCGTAAATAACACAAACTACTGGAAAGTAACACGTGTTTAGTCATTCTGAGCTAACAACTCTCTGGGTGTTGCTGTAATGTGTTTCATGTTGGTTGTATTTACTTTCATTTGTGTTGTTTGGTGTGGTGCATTTGTCGTATATAACAGATAGATTATTATGAACGCAGAAGTAAGGTTGCACATTGGTCGCTTCGGAGAAGCAATAAGACGGCGGGTAAGTAGAACCACAAAAACTTCTGATCATAGGTTATTTACTTGACGTTTGAAAACAAACATGGCGACCGCTGCAAGTACGCAAATTCACCCAGCAAGTAAGCAACTTCGTGCACTTGGCAAGTACAGACGCTGTGTGCACCATACTAGGAATTGGGATAGTGCTAATATATACTTAGTGATGTCACAGGCAGGGCGAAGTATAGACATATATATACTTGAAGGGAATTGGGATAAAGCCTTATATTTGCGACCGACCATTTTGGGTGATTTTTTAAAACTTAATTTGCACGCGAAAATTGTTTGAATGGCATTTTTCTATATTGTAGGGTATATAACTTACGTGTTATGCATACAAAACTTACCCTATATCCTGGAGAGAGTACGTAAGGTTGATTGCCGAGGATGCTATAGGATATGTCCCATCATTCAAGCCATTTTAGTTGACACAAAATTTGAGTTGCCTATCTTATTTTACGGACCAAAACAACCCGGGAATTGTAGAGTGAGTAAGACGCTTCCACAATCCCCTGTTCTTCCATAGCTTTCACCTTTTACATAATCAGGTGTTGCAGTGTGGCGAAAACACGGTATAGTCGGTTGTAGAGGGGCATATCGGTGGTGGGAAAAATCTCATACTGGATGCTATGCGTCTGGCATAGCGAAACCCCTTGGCCGAAAGCTCTAGCATAATCGTCCAATATTTGATGAAGTTGGGCGAATTCTGGTTCCATGAGTTGATGGTCAATTTCTGTGGGTTAGTAGACCTTGGGGCAGGGGTAGGAAATTGCAGTGTCCAGGCCATGTTCCCAGTTGACCATCGCCATGTTTTTATTGCCAATATAGATCCGTTGCTGGCCGTGATCCATGAAGCACTGTTGTTGATGTAGCCATGGATGACCTAATATTACCGCCTCAGTAATATTCGGCGAGACTACGACTTCGGTTGAGTGGTCTTGATGGTATACTATCAGAGCAGCTGCCTTCGACCTAAACGGTCTGGTCGTGTTGTATTATGTGAACCAACATTTTTTTTGGGTGAAGTGTAGCTCGTTGTGCAGGGGTGAGCAAGTCACTCCTAATAAAGTTCCCCATAGCAGTGTAATCTAGCAGTGCGAGTGTCCTATGTCCATTTATTTCCACCACTATGTGCGGGGCTTTTGTTGGGTCGCTTTCTTCTTCTAGTCTTTGGAGGAAAAAGAGGACAGTGGTTCCCGGTGGTGGTGGCGGCCCGCATCGCATCCCAGCTGAGGCGTTTCCCACCTGGTTGGATCCTTTAACCTTTGTTCGTCTCTGCGGGGTGTCCGGCGCCCTTGTTGATCACCTTCCCCCGCCTGCTGGCGGCCTGCTTGCTTGACTGGGCAATCTCAGTTAAAGTGCAGGTCCGGATAGTACCAGCACTTAGTGAGCATATTGATCAGGGCAGAGAAGGGGGAGGGGTCCCCCTTCACTCGGGCTGCTTATTGGTCTCCTGGATTTTAGTGGCACATATCTTGTCTAGCAGGGATTGTGCCTTGCAATTTCTTTCCGTTTCATGCGCCCTTTCCACTATCTCATCGTCTGTTTGCGGTTTCGGAATTTGTAGTAAATTCTGCAATTTGGGAAGTAGCATACGTGTAATGTGGCACACACAGCTTTCCTCATTACCTTGGGGAAAATCCTTTTATACATCTGCCCTTTTCGCCTAACGGAAATCTCGGCCTCTTCCTCGGCGGCCTTGGTTCGGCTATGAAATTCAGTGGTTAAGTGGGCTATTGCCATTTCGCCTGAAAACTGAGTGGCTAGGTTTAAACACAGCTTCCCCCACTCAATGATAAACTCACAATATTTATTCCATCATTCGAGGTCTTTCCCCTTAATTTCTTCTGGGTCATCCCAACCCATTGAGTAATTGGAACTTCGTTATCGCACAGTTCCTTTTCGCAGTCCAGGGTAAATTTTAACGGTACTTTCATGTAGTCTTTCTGTGAATTTTGGAAGTTGAGGCCCGTCACTACCCTGGGTAGTTGTTATGCTATGGTGAATGCCAGGATTATAAGGTCGGTATTCCTCTGTACATCGGTGAACCTTACACCTATACACGAGGCCCGGTCTCGTGATTCGTTCATCTGTCCTTCCTATGCAAGTGTGATGATAAGTTTGCACACACACACACTGCATCGTACTGTATTGATTCCTTGCCCGCCATAAGTAAGCCAGCTGCAATATTCAGTCTGGTGGGTTCAGCAGTTATTACAACTGAACTCTAGCCCATCTGTGTATATGGGCTCGTCTGTCCATCCCAAACAGCGGTAATGTAAGCTGCGTTAGTAGTGTCCATATATGACAATATTTACTCCAGTGACAGGGCAAGTGGTTATATGGCACCTGTCGGATTGTACGGTAGTGGCCTTATNTATATGACAATATTTACTCCAGTGACAGGGCAAGTGGTTATATGGCACCTGTCGGATTGTACGGTAGTGGCCTTATCCATGGTGTTTGTTGTGTCTCCTCAGTCGGTTATGCTAGCTTTCATATCTGACATCTCGGCAAGATAAAATTGAGTGCCACGAAGTGTTTTCAGACTCCCCGAAGTTTGACTGATTTTCGGTTGGATGCCCAGCTAGTTTAACTGGGTCTCGGGGTCGTGCTGGCCTAGTTCTGCTTGATTACACTAGTTAATTATATGCTGTGGGCCCACATTAAACGCCACAAAATCTCTTGACATGTGACATCGGTGATTGACGAAGATGTCATGGTAGGGCTAGTTTTAGGTGTGACGGTCAGAGACATGGCTGGCTGTCAAGATTGACTTATGGGTTGTTGACTGGAGCCCGGCCGGTATACAACCTGGGACACATGGTATGGTGGCTTGGTACAAAGTCTGGAGTATGACGAATGACCTTGCGTATTACCGGCCTACACAACACAACTGGTTTACATTAGACGGGCTTCGCTCAGGGTAGATCCTGGCTCTGCTTCAGCTGGGGTTGGCTCCTACTGGAGTTCGTGGCCAGGCTCGGGGCGAAGGTGGTGATGCGGTGGGTAATGCACGTAGAGGCCTGAGGAGGGCTGCTGGCTCAGCTGAGGTGGCACCATGGTTTTGCGAGACCCAGTGGTACATTGAGTCCTTGGCGGAGGGCGATGACGATGGGATTTGGTTTTCCGGTGGTGTTGAATCGAGGCTGAAATAAGGAGGGGGAGCTGGGATGTGAGGCCTCTCCAACTGCCAGGCGCGTTGAGCTCTTTTATAGGTGGTTATGCTGCAAAGTGCAGTTGGGGCTGGGTTATAGCCCATGTTAGGCTTGGAGTTGGTAGTTGTCTTTCTAATACACAACCTGGTATCAGTCCTATGGGTGTAAGTCATGTAGGTAGGTTCTACAGTCGGCCACACAAGAGAGGAGCAGGCGACAAAGTACCTTAACTAAGTGTTGAGCCAAGCCGAGGCCGAGCCAATCTAAGTTGTACCTGAGTACTCCAACCGGCCACAGTTCAGTGCGGTGGTTAGAGCGGTGGGTTTACCTAATGAGTTCGACAACGACATGGGATGGGACCAAAGGGGCCAGACCTCCAGACCCAATTTCTCACTGTTTCCAGCGACAGTTCAGCACAGTAGAAGAATTACTGGACTGAACTGACTGACTAACAACCTCCAGGTTGTGACTTAGTGGTTGGTGCTGTACTCTACTGCACACTAGTGGCACAGTATGGGTGGCCATCTAATGTGTATTGTTTTGACATATGTGCACCCGGTTAATGGAGCCCGCAGTCCTACACTAGGTTTGTAAAATAGGTTGGGAATGCCACAGTCTCCTGCTCTTCCCTGGTGGGCTGACATCTGCGGAAGTTGGAGTTACAGTCATCTTTAACAATGAGTACTCGGAAGTTAATAGAATATTTGTTTACTCCAAGAGGAATACCATGGTGGCCTATACTAACTCCTAATTTACCAAGAACTGTTATGGATGTTAACCTACACAAACCAGGTGAAGGGACCTGAGTCTGATCTAANTAACTCCTAATTTACCAAGAACTGTTATGGATGTTAACCTACACAAACCAGGTGAAGGGACCTGAGTCTGATCTAACAAAGCATATGCGGCTGGGTAGCTATTATACTGGCTAACCCTAACTAACTCGATGCTTGTTGTTCAGAAGGGACTCAGTTACTATTACCAGAAGGGTAGTGGGTGTAGAAAATGGGTGTTGACTTCTTCGGAGGCTTCTGGTAAAGGTCTTAAAGAGCGTCTGGTAAGTCGCGAAGATGTTCGTGTTAGCAGAGAGTGCCAGCACTGGTAGTGGTGGAGCGAGCTGCTGAGATTCAACTGCCATTATGCGGCTGTGCACTGGAATATTTTCTACCTGCTCACTGGTTCTCTTAGGTGCGGGAGTGGCGCGATTAGCTCCTCCCACCAGTGGACGGAGCTGCAATCTCTGGTTGCAATCTGTCGGTCCGTGGCGAAAGCAGGTGTCTGTAATGGGGGTCGCATCTGCTGTGTGAGCTTTGGCGCTTAGCTGGCGCGCTAGGCTGGCTTCTATCATACGAGAGGCGTTGGAATGTCATCTGATAATAAGGCTATCTAACTTGTCTGCCTTTGTCTGTGAGTGCCTTCGTGTCTAGGGGTGTGCTAGTAGACTCTGGATGCAAATTATTTTAGGTACACAGTCTGCCTGGTTAATGCGATTCCGTGTTCAAATGAGGTGAAGTTGTGATAATATTTACTTATCAAAGAGTCTCACGCATCAGTATAATCACATTATCGAAGAGTGTCATACTGTATTAATAATGCATGCTGAGGATGGTACCAACAAGAGTTACGAGACATCTGTGCAAGTGAAGCCAAATTAATTCACTAACTGTTTAATTAGTCTAAAACGATTATGGTCTACCTATTATGATAACATGTAGTTGCTGATCATTATATCAAATCTTTTAATCTGTTAATGGTCAAGGTAATGTCCAGATATAAAGTAAAATATGGGATGTTATATATAGACTGTGGCCTCACATTGTGTGAATACGTTTCCTTTTGTGATGATGGAAGAGCCTGGAACTATGATAACCAAAGCTTTGTAGTAGTTACATACTTGCAATAAAGGCAGCATGCAGACTCACCGTGGATGCCACCATCTCACTTTGGTAGTAATCGTACACCACGACAGTGGCCTGGGCAGGGTTGTCCACCACCAGCTCGCGAACCACCTGGAAGCCCACGCACTGCCGGCGACTAGTCATGTGCTCAAAGTAGAAGTTCACCTGGTCTTCTTGCTCCTCCCACCGCTTTAGGTCTGCGTGCAACAGAACATGCGTTCTCTGAAAGGTGTCCTACTTCACCGGCCTACTGATATAAAGGTACCAGAAACAGCGCACATCTAACAAAATGCATCTGATTATATATTATACCACAAATGCCCTTTTTATGTGTATCATATATCTCGTCATCTCTACAATTAAAGCACTCAGCGATAGTACAGTATTTTGTAGGCCACATGCCTCTGAGACTTATAGGTAATGATACAATTTTACAGTGTAGTAAAGATATAAGGGTGGTGTATGAATTATTCCGTTGGGCGCCTTTCATACTAGTACTAATTTAGACCTACCACAATCAATTTTGTAAACATACTCAGTAGACCAGAACATCGTATTAAACTCAAGCATGTAACTTACAAGTATAGTACACAAGAGAAGAATAAATAACAGAAAAAAAAATGCATTATACTAACTACTGGATTTAAAAAAATTGTATACATTTTCAAAAAAAAATATTTCATGAAATGAAAATTATTTGAAGACAAAATTTGTTTGAAAGAAATTTGATGCTACACAATCATGATACTTTTAGAACTAATAATGTACTACAGCCTTCCTTTCAAAACAAATTTTAGAATAGTGGGAAAAGAAACGAAAGTAGCTTGTAATATTTCGTGAGCAGAAACTCAAATGGAGTTCGCTATAAACATTAGCTTGAACTATCTCAGTCTGAAAGCGAGATACTCGGAATTGAAAAAAACGTTTGTTGAGAAAAATATCGCCAAAAGTAAATGAATAATTTATGAAGCAGTAAACTTCACTGAAGATGTATTGCTGTTTCTTCTACAGTATCAGCATACAACAAATATGTATCACTCGCGGAAGTAAAAACAAGAGCAGAGGCAGCTAGGTAGCTACACTGAAGAGAGAAAAAACTGGTATAGGCGTGCGTATGCAAATAACAGAGGTATGGAACAAATCAGAGTAACGTGATGCGATTGGCAGCTATATCGGTTACTGCTGCTACAATGGCAGGTTATCAAGATTTAAGTGAGTTTGAACGTGGTGTTATAGTCAGCGCACGAGAGATGGGACATAGCATCTCCGAGGTAGCGATAACATTTGGATGTTCGCGTACGAAAATTTCACGAGTGTACCGTGAATATTGGGAATCCGGTAAAACATCAAATCTTCGACATCGCTGCAGCCGGAAAATTATTTGCTTTCCATGATTTTGNATCGCTGCAGCCGGAAAATTATTTGCTTTCCATGATTTTGCTCTGGGACCATGATTTTTTTAAATTAAATTCAGTTCAACCTTTTTTTTCTGAGAAGTATAAAAATAATAATGTTCAGCTGACTGCTAGCCAATGAAACTCGGACTTCTTAAAATATTGTGACAGTTCCGATGGACTTTTGTTTTTAATTAGAGACCAAGCAACATTTTTTCAACAGTAATAAAATACTGTTTAGCTTGTAATGTTGCAATATATAGTATTTGATATATTCAGGAAATATTTAATTTAGCTATATTTTGTAGAGGATAGTAACGCCTTCAATATTTAGACTACCGTGGCAGTAATAATATGTTAAAATTTTAGGTATTTTCATTTCTCAAAATTTGTTATTTTATTTAAATAGTTCAACAGAAGTAGCAGACATCGTAGGATTACTGCCAGCTCACTGGATGAGCACGAAGTCCCAGTTCTCAGAATCGTGGGCAAAACGACCACGTGGCTGTATCCCCTGACACACACAGTACAAATTTACAGGTAAACATAATATATAGCTGGGGTATTCAGGCTCGCCAGCATGCCTTAGTATTACCTTTTTTCCTTTTAAAAGACGGATGCCTCCTCGAGGTGTCGGTGACTTCCCGGATAGGGTCAAGACCCTAAATACAACACTAAATGAGAACTCGCAAGTTTCGGTTAACTCAAGTAAATTGTATTGCCGAATAGTGTACACAGTTTCATGTATACAATACAAATTAAAGCCGACCTGACTCACAAGACCTACCAGCGGCCGTTACTGTACAAAAATGCCAAGAATAGCGCAAAAACTTACAATAGTAATTCAACTCCAGGGTCGGTAAATTCAGCTGACAGAGGGGTAATGTGAACGTGTGGAAGACTGTTGGTAAAATAAATAAAAGTTCCAGTAAATTATGTTAACTTATTGCAGTTAAGTGTTCAGAACGAAGTATGAAAGTCCTCCACNGTGTGGAAGACTGTTGGTAAAATAAATAAAAGTTCCAGTAAATTATGTTAACCTATTGCAGTTAAGTGTTCAGAACAAAGTATGAAAGTCCTCCACGATGCGATGCATGTGCAGCACCTAAGACCCATGGAATAAGACTGCCGGAAATGGCGTGAGCGAGCGGCGTCCTTGCCGAGAGCTCGCTCCACTCAGCGAGGTAATTTAATTAACTAACTTCATTAACATAGAACTTGAAACATATACACATAAAGCACTGAAACGTTCTGAGTGAGTTTTCTTAATCCTGTAGAGAGTTAAGAGTTCTTAACTAAGTATTAATTTAAATACAAAACATGATTATGGGATGCCTTGCAGAGCACATTAGAAAATTAGGTCTGTTAAGTTTCGGTGCACTCTACAACTGGAATGGTCAGGTTAAAAGAAAGACTAATTATTTCCCATGTCACTAATTGGCTTGAGTAGACACACTATTGTACTCGGGAAATTATATAGAACACTTAAAATACCCTACCCTTGCTACTCTACACCTCATGAAATATGCCTGTGGCGTGCATTTCTTCAGCGATTTCTTCGCAATCCCCTAAGGGCGAATTTCACGAACATTTGCCAGTGGGCGATAAATTTTAATGCTATTTGACACACATTTTAACACTTGATTCCTATCCTAATTACACAGGTATCTCTAGGGACACCACAAGCACTCGGTTGGATCACTCGATATCGGGTCATGACCCGTTCCCAAGTGAACGATGTGTACACACATCGGGACGCATCACATGCATGTTCCACGGGCCGCACTGGTGCAGCGACTGTGGGCCGATGACATAATGACAGTGGCCATGCCAGACCACTTAGGAGTGGTCCACGTCAAAGTACCACCCTATGAATATTTGTGCATTCTGTCTACCTTTTATAATGTATAAGTTAATGTTTTAAGTGATACATTCTACAAATTTTAATAAAGATGAAAATTATTATACTTATTCATAGAAATATAGATTTTGATTGGTGAAAGGAATCCAAATTGAAAACCGAAGTGTATTTTCAACAGTACTTAATAGGTTTGTCATGAGCTTCAAGTATAAATTATTCTTTAACAGTTGCCCCTTAATCCCTTGAAATTTTTTCTTGAGATGTTTCTCTATTTTAAAGTTAGTGTTTTGTGTAGATGTCGTTTATTATGAGCAGAATAACTATTCTGGTAACACGGAATTTTTCTGTGCAAGAACGACGAGAATGGAGTGTATATACTATACAGTTCATTACGACGATGTTAAAACAATGGCGTACAACGAAACAACACGTGTCGACACCCTATTGCGCACAACTAACTGGTTTTTTTTGTTCATTTGTCTTTTTAATCAATATGGTGTACAAGAAGACATCCACAAAGATTGGGAGGAAAAAAAAAACCAATTTAAATGTTTGCCTACAATGCACACCGCACGATATACGCAAGTCTAAACATTCTTCCCACCTTGAAGTAAGCACACTTCAAACTAATTAACAGGTAGTGGATACAACTTGACTGCAGGACGAGTCAGGACTCCCTATTGAGTGAGGACTTGGGCAACTCGCACAATGCCATCGGACACAGGCAGTATCTTGATGATACGGCCCAGTCACCACCGGAGCTGTGGAGGGTTCTTATTCCTGATGAGGACCAATTCACTCATTTTCAGGGTGTCATTGTTTTGAGCCATTTATTCCTGGGTTGAAGCTATTGCAGGCGTTTCCAGAAAGACGGATGAATTTGTTGAATTAGTGACCACCTGTTCAATCTGTTTGTAGGTTCCTTGTTGAAATCCTGTTCTGGTAACACTTTAGGAGGAGCAAGAGACAGAAAAAGATAGAGTCAGGGCAGATAAGTCATTTGGGTCACTGGAAATCGCACAAAGTGATCTAGAGTTGAGCGTGGCTTCAATCTGCATCAGCACCGGGTACATTTCCTCATACGACAGTAGCTGACTGCCCACTACTTTGCTCAACTTGCTCAACAGAGACTTAGCAGATTTGATGCATGCCTGCCTCCCAGAGTACTCCAAAGTGCGGGGCTGATGGTGGATTAAAATGCCAAGTTATCTTGTCTTCCGCTAGCTTGTCAGTAAGTCACTTATTGTCAGCCAAGAACTCTTGCAGCTTTGACAAGTGACTATTGGCCCTGACAAAGTTCGTACCACAGTCACTACGCAAGTGAGTACACTGCCAAAGACGTAAAATGAAATGTCTAAATGCAGCAAGAAAGGTTTCAGATGGCAAATCAGAAGCAAACTCTAAATGCAATGGCTTTGTGGCAAAGCATACATAAAAAAAAATGTATGCCTTCGGTAGGCGAGGTTTTCTTGTTCGCATCACAGTGATTGGGATTGGCCCAGCATAATCAACACCAGAGGTGAGGAAAGGCTTAGCTTGGCACACTCTACCAGCTGAAAGGCTTGCCATTGCAGGATTGGAACTTGTCGGACGAGCACGAAAGCAACCAATGCACTTACGAAGATGATCTCGAATCACATTTCGTGCACCCAGTAACCCAAATTCACGTTGCAGTAATGACTGAATTGTACTGGAACCAGGATGAAGGAAATCTTCATGGNGTTATCTTGTCTTCCGCTAGCTTGTCAGTAAGTCACTTATTGTCAGCCAAGAACTCTTGCAGCTTTGACAAGTGATTATTGGCCCTGACAAAGTTCGTACCACAGTCACTACGCAAGTGAGTACACTGCCAAAGACGTAAAATGAAATGTCTAAATGCAGCAAGAAAGGTTTCAGATGACAAATCAGAAGCAAACTCTAAATGCAATGGCTTTGTGGCAAAGCATACATAAAAAAAATGTATGCCTTCGGTAGGCGAGGTTTTCTTGTTCGCATCACAGTAATTGGGATTGGCCCAGCATAATCAACACCAGAGGTGAGGAAAGGCTTAGCTTGGCACACTCTACCGGCTGAAAGGCTTGCCATTGCAGGATTGGAACTTGTCGGACGAGCACGAAAGCAACCAATGCACTTACGAAGATGATCTCGAATCACATTTCATGCACCCAGTAACCCAAATTCACGTTGCAGTAATGACTGAATTGTACTGGAACCAGGATGAAGGAAATCTTCATGGNTGCACCCAGTAACCCAAATTCACGTTGCAGTAATGACTGAATTGTACTGGAACCAGGATGAAGGAAATCTTCATGGAGCTGATCAATTAGAATTTCTGCAAGGCGACTGCACTTTGGGAGGAGAATCGAACGTTTCTCATCATACGCTAGATCTGAATAATGAAGTCTGCCACCTACACGCAGGATTCCTTCTGCGTCAACAAAGGGAAATAATTGTCTTATGGTAGGCATCAACAAAGGGAGATCATTTTCTTATGGCAGGTGAGCAGAGTTGTTGGTCAGCCAATCTTTGCATTTCATCTGCAAATGCCTGGTTCTGTGTAGCCTTGATAAGGAGCATTAATGCATACTGCATTTCATCAGGCAAGACTCGGCAGTAAACTGAGTTTAGCCTCGGATGAAGATTTTTCGTAACTTGAACACAAATGGCAACAATTCATTGAACCCTTTTTAACTTGGAGAAACTTTCAAGTAATTCCAAAAGGCATGACTTTTCTAAGATTGCTAACAGGACAAGGGTTTTGCGATCATCATTAACAGTGGGTCTGTGAATGACATGATTGCTCTGTGGCCATTCGCTCTTTGGTTGATGCAAACAAGACGGTCCAGACCACCAATGAGGGTGGTCTGCTAGCTTTCCAGGTGTAAGGCCTCAAGACTCACAGTCAGCAGGATTATTTTAACTTGCCACATGATGCCACCAGAACACCGAGGTGAATTCTTGTATCTGAGTCACCTGGTTTGCGACAAATGTCTTCCAAACATGAGGGTAAATCTTTATCCAGGAGTGTGCAACAGATGAATAAGACCAAGAATATCTTCTGGGGCTGGAGGTAATGTAACCGCATGCAGTTTGACGTGACCAAGCCTGGCTACGTGCTATTTCGGTTGAACCAGACGCCACAAGGGTCTCAACACTTGTAATTGCCCGGCGCCAAGCTCTGCTGTGAGCTGATGAGATGTAGGGTCGTCGGTCGACAGCCTAGGGACTCTGGAAACACTCCGTCATATACACTCTGCCGAGGTTGTCGGCCACCTCGCACGCCGTACTCGATTATTAATAAAACAGTGGTACTGATGGTTAAGGTATTTATTACCCCGTTATGAACACTTAACTACACAGAAGACACGTGTACAAGCGACCACGTGGTCTTATAATGCGAGTCTCGAAATGCACTTTTGATTTCCAATAAATAATCACGTCGCTCTCCCGCCGACACTATGCAAGTTAAATAATAAAATATATGATGATAAATGATTTATGATTTGATGGATGCGACTCGATATTATGCGACAGATGATGTCCTTGCTAGAGCTTCTACGGCGTGGGTGAGCGTTACGTCCGTGCTCATCCAAGGGTTGACGAATACTGCCGGAAATGTGCGCTGTCTAGCCGCCGCCAACGCCATGCGGTGACATATTGAAACATAATGTACACTGAAAGATGATTATGGGATGGAAAATGAGATGAACTAAATTAACACAAGAAAACATAATTACAATTACACAAATACATAATAAAAATGATAATACTTATTCTAAAAGTTTTCATTGCACCAGCCCCAGCATTGCCAAATGTAGAATGTCACATGTCTCTGGCTGTGGCTGGGCAAATTGTCTCCGATGACAAAACAAATTATTAATTAATTACACACTGACACTATTTACAAATACACTGACGAAATAACTGAATAAATAATAAACACTAATGCACTCGTGCCCACAAGCCTGTCGGTGTGGTGCGTCTGGTGTGGGTATAATGCGGCAGTCAGTGGGCAAAAGGACTCGTGAACATGCGGTTCACGTCAAGTTCTTCAATTTTACAAAAAATTTTCAACACTTCATCCAAGGTGGGCTGCTGTACATTTGAGATGAAGGAAAAATTACCTAGCTGAAAATCTGTGTCAATCTAGACACGTCCCATTAGCACCCAACTGAGCAATGTATCAATAGCAGTTGTCTGTTAAGTCAATATTGCGGACAAGAAGGTTTTCACAAAGTATAGGCGGGAAAACAAATTTAACAGTTTGTCTTCAATGCATACGATACGAAATACACAAGTCTAAATATAGTTGTGTTATATATATGTACTCAATATACCAACAACAATATTCATATTGAAGAATGTATTGCAGAAGCATTTTATTTTTTAACAATTTCTCAAATAGATTACCCTCACACTATCCTGAATAAAGCAAATACCAGCACCATATTGTTCATATGATGACATCACTGTACCCATGCTTATGATCTGCATGAAGAAAGTGCGGAGTGTGGTACATAGTCTATTCATCTTTTCTTCAATTTTTTTAAAATCAAACCTTTGAAAAATCACCTCATGTATAACATAATAGGTTGTTTCCTATAACTGGCATGTACCACAATCACTTTATACTTGTGATAATATAAAAATAACTTATTTTTTGTTAATTGAACTTTTACTTATCCATAAAATATAGTATTTCATTTATAATTATAGAGTAACCATTTTACAGCATTTCTTAAGGGCCCCAAGAAATGTCAGCCTTAAATAGGGAAAACTTTATAAGAAGGTAATTTTGTACTGAAAAACACATTTCTGAATCAAGAGAAGGCAGCTTATTAAGCTGGAAAATGTTATAAAGGGGGATGTTATAACAGGGTTCCACTGCATTGTGAGAATATATGTGTTGGTAATTCCTACAAAATAAATAGTTCTTATGCAAAGTATTATTACACTGGGTGGACAAGAATGTGGTGTGTTGCCCCTTTGGTGTAATTTTCTAGACTCTGCTAAATTTTGTTTGTATGAGGTAGAGAAATATCCTAGAAGTATTACTTTAGCAGGGCTTCAGATAATTTTGAAATAACCATGAATGAACTATACTCACCTAGCTGAGTGTCTTGGGCAAGCTCATAGAGCGAGTCCCTGTCGGGGTAGAAGCCCGTCACCATGCCCACTTCCAGCACCACCATGTTGGAGTGGCCAGCGGGCTTGTAGCTCACACACACCTCCAGTCGCTGCATTGTGCACTCGTCCACTGATGCCACTGGGCCAGTGAACACAGCCAGCTCAAACGCCTCGTGACCAGACTTCATTGGTACATTGTACCGTAACTTCGCCTATGCAAATACAATTTATCTCACAATGAAAACTCTGCCGTGCAGAACGAATCCAGTATCTTTTTTGTATACTTTTTTTTTTAAACAAAGCCTTACTGAAATGTAACATTTTCAGGAAGTAACGGTGCTTGACTGAGATGCTTACATTTATGTGACGGAAGGGGGGGGGGGCCTCAGCTCATCGTGCCTAACCCTGGGTCGAAGCTGACAATCAATTATTAACATGTCTCTTCTTTGAGTATCATTAAACACTGATGAATAGACAGGTGTATTTTTAATGTTTATTTTCAGGTGTACTATATGTTTTTCATCCAGCAAACAAGGAGATTAAAATTCAAGTCAGTGCCCCAAATAAATTACCATTAGAAGAGTAGGCAGTTACATGTAAGAATACATTAGCAATATCAGGAAAATAAATCTGCACAGTGGGGAAAGCACAAACACCTGCTTACTACTCTTAAGAAATAATACATTTAATAAATAAAGAGTAACCTTGCAAATAACCAAATAATCAAGTTTTAACTTATTTTATTTTTTGTGAAAGTTACTTCTCATACAAATTATTTAAACATATTAAACATACCATTAAAAAAATTTTTGCTTGGTATTTAAACATTTTTTAAACGTATTTGTGCAATGAAGCCCAAGACATAAATTAGATGCAATATTTCAGACGAGCAATATACTGACACTAGAATTGAATTTAAAAGTACTAAGCTGTACTCAAAAAATATTTAATCAAATAAAATTTCCACCTGGAATTCTTGGTTATGAAAATAAAGTAACACTAAATATTTTCACAGACAAGTTTTAAACATACCAATCTTTGATTCAGGGAGAGAGAAATTAAAAAGAATTTAGTAAAGGCCGTAAAACAAAGGCATAATGCCAGTGTAATTTTGTTAGTCCCTTTCCCTCTTCTAGCCTAAGAGTAGTCACGACTTATAGTACCATCATCAGAAGAATGTGATAAATACTGTAAAAAAAACCTTTACACCTGGTATGCAACACCCAAGTATGTATATGATATTACAGCTGAAGCAATTTTATTCTGTCTAAAATTATTTACCAGTTATCCTTAAAATATATTTTATGTTGAAATTATACATCTACATATTTATTTAAAGCATTTATCCTTTAAGTATTGCATATTTTTTAAATGGATATATATCCCTGAACATCCAACTATGCTCAAAGTCAACATAGACGTACTTGAAACAGATATTTCTATTGACTTAAAAAAGTGGATGTAAATAAACACTAACTCTGGTAATATGTGTAAATATAATATTACCAAAAAAATAATGGTGGTTAAAAAAAAATTGCATATTCCATATTAACCTGAATATAGAATGACTTCAAAAATAAGATGAACAACCCCACCTCTGTTTTTCCCTACAGGCAAAATTTATTTCTCCACATATTGTTTGAACACGAGATTTTTAGCAGGATTACTTTATCTCGGCCCGTAACATTTATATGTCATAGCTGTAAGCAGTGTAATTTTATTATTCTAAGTATTTATTTCATGTTTGGATATGTTTTGGAATATGTTTTGTAATATTGTGACTTAGGTATGTTTTGCATTGAAGCTAGAGGCGAGAATGGTATTACAATTTTGAAAACAGTTTTGTTATGTGTCTTTAAAAAAGAAGATTGATGTAATTCATTATTATTATTATAATATATTGTTTTATATCTTTATGTATGGTTTATGTAAGTAATTTTATTTTCATTATTTTGTTAATGTTTGAATTACAGTTGAGGTTCGGCCAAGTTGCAGGTGCTCAACATTTAATTTTATTTATGTCAGCAAAGAATTGTATGTGAGTGAAACTTGTTTTAATGTAATTTAATTAAAATTGATTTAAACTTGGAACATTTGATGGATGATTTAATATGAACATAAATTTGTCACCTGACATTTGAAAAGACGTTGTGGGCGAGGCCCTCCAGTTCTAATGCAGGGGCAGAATGCTCTACATCATCACAGTGAGTGGACGTGATGTATGTCGCTCTATACTACGATTGACAAGATAAAATGAAGAGATGGCATGGTACTATATATGGAAGTTGTGCTACACTGATTCATTTACATAATTATGTCCAGTTTGACGTGAACCACGCATTCACGAGCTCCTTGTGCCTACTCTGACCGCCGCAGTCACATCAACTGAACAAACTACACCAAGCCACACCAACCACATCAGGCCAAGAGTGCATAGTGAGGGTTGACAAGAACATAACTGGCACCTTCTTGCCAACCGGTACTGATTAACTCAAGAGGCTTTCCTACTTTATTTATTACAAGAGGTAANCATAACTGGCACCTTCTTGCCAACCGGTACTGATTAACTCAAGAGGCTTTCCTACTTTATTTATTACAAGAGGTAACTCTTGTAATAAATAAGTAGGCGATCCGAAACAGTGTTACTCCAAAGTCACAGTCTTTGGGCGCATGGGCCATTGGTCGTTACGTCGTAGCAGCTCGCACCACAACATACGACATAATGCACCACCACGTGGNCACAACATACGACATAATGCACCACCACGTTGCATCTACTGACCTGTAGGCCGAAGCTGAAGTGCTAAGTGCCCCAAAGTGTCGCCAATAGCGCACAGCATTTGTCTAAACACAGCAATCAATATCATCTCATTCACAGCTACAGTCAGGGGTGAGTTTTACTGTATTAAGAGCTATCGAGCATGGCAACCCACACCCCTTTGCCTAGGTGGACTCATCCATCCCTTCAGGAGACAGCCACCTGGCAACACTGTAGCCAGTCAACAAGGGTGTCACAAAGGTGATTCATTCATTTATACCATTTTTCATAATTGCAATCATGTTACATAGTGCTTATGTCATGTTTTACCATTGGGCTGTTGATGTCGGATCTTGTCCCTTGGGATGGAAGCCGACGCCACTCGTCTAGTTCGTTTCAGCATTCGAGCCAGACTAGCAGCGTTGGTCGCCCGCTCTGCAAGCCCTCACGATACAATCATTTAAGCTCATATCACTTCATTCCAATAGTAAATTAATTAACTGGAACATTTTATTTCTTTTATTTATTTTCTGTGCCGAGGGAAGAGCCACCTGTACTCTCATCAGCTAGCTTAACACTTCCACATATCTATATACCACTATGCTCATTTTCCCGCTAAGGTCACCTGCAGACCGGAAGTGCTGGGTCCGTTTCCTTTTATTATTCACATGTAATCAGCACAGTGAGTAAACAGATTAACAAAGGTCAAAGAGTGTTGATTCATTGTCCTCAGGGACACATAGGAAGTTACACAGTTTCTAGTACCTCCCACAATTTTTCTAATATATTTCAGGCGTACGAGACGGCCTACAGACTCGTCACAAGGCGTAAGTAGTGTAATATAAAGTGTGTGACAACAACATCTGCAAACTGACAGAGGCGCCTAGGGCCCCCAGGGCCGTCGACCGAACGAGCCACATCACTAACTCTCCACTGAGTCATGGCGCCTGGCAATTCTACACTCAACCAGCCCTGGGTCACCTCGACCACGTCAAGTTGCTGCATTGGCATTAATTTTGTTTAAGTCTAAATAAAATCAATTCCTTTTTATCCAGTATCCTGGCAAGGAACTGTGTTCTTCTATCCCTTAAAGAAATTACCAAAAAATATAAGAGACTAGCAAAAGGTGCAGTTAAATGTATTTGTGTGTGAAACATGTTTTTATGCCCATAACAAGCTGTGATGGCCAGTTTCTTATGTTTTATCACTGAGCACTGGCGAGCATTAAGAAATGTTTTACAGTTAAATATATCTGATATTTTTTCTTTTGTTTAAAATTCTTTAAACTTTCAACAGGCATTATTAAAATAATTTACCAAGCAAGCTATGAATAAAAGTAAATTTTAAACCGTTTTAATTATATTTTAATAATTTTAGAAAAGGGAAAATTTGTTTTGAATATAAATTATTTTTACAAAACCCTCCATTCTGTAATTCATGGATAGTATATGTACAGTCATACACCAACACCACTGAGGAAATAAACAAGTTTATATATTAGCAATATTTTCTTTTGTCATAATGTACATGATGTGTTTTTATGGTTTGAGGGTTACTATTATTTTTTTAATGGCATTCTGAATTGTGTTTTGTTCCTGTTCCAACACCTGGAGTGTCCTGTGTTTGACTAGTCAATTTTGCCACTTTGAATATGTTCATTAATAAATGCATACACATAATGTGGTAGAATCGAAATAATTTCTTCACACACCACCATAAAATTTAACATGGCCAGATGTTTTACAGTTAGTACCTAATATACAGTACACATTATTCTTCAAATACTCATATCTATATTTTTATAATAATTAAATACAGTCTTTAAGATTTGGTGTAATGGTTTGTCCTGTAATGAAACATAGTATGTTTAGGCAAAAACATTATCCATCGCTTCGCGTTACTGCTCTAGCTAAAACAGTTACTTCCAAATCTTATTGTAGGAGAAAATAGACGTATCTCAGTGTTATAGTAGTACAAATTAGAATACGTGACGTGAACCGCACGTTCAAAAGCTCCTTTGTGCCCACTCTGACTGCCGCAGTCGTGTCCACTGCACCAGACACACTGCACCGACGGGCTTGTGGGCACGAGTGAGAGTGTGCATAATAGCATCAGTGTAATTGCATCAGTGTTTCTAATTTATTCAGTGTTATTAATAGCATCTGTGTATTTCATCAGGGTATTTATTCAGTGTTATTTATTCAGCGTATATAATTAATATCATAATCGTTATCATGGAAGACAGTCGACACAGCCACAGCCAGAGACATTTGACATTGTACATTTGGCAATATTGTGGCTGGTACGATGGAAACATTTAGAATTAATATAATCATTTTTATTGTGTATCTGTATAAGGAAAAATTATGTTGTCTTAGGTTAATTTAATTCATGTCACTTTCATCTCATAATAATTTTTTAGTGTATATTGTGCTTCATCGTTTCGCCGCTTGGTGTCGGCTATGCTCAGGTAGTGGAAGCTGGCCCCACGCTTCCTCCCAGTTCTGTTCAGCACTTGAACGCATCAAGACGTGTAAGTCTCTCGCTCCGCAAAGGCCCTCGGTGCCGACATCTTAAACTGAACTCATATTCACGGCTAGAGACTCCACTTAAGGAACCGGATCATTCATTTTATTTGTTATAGCACCGAGGGGAGAGCAACCTTATTCTCATCAGAAAGTTGTTAAGTGCAGTCGCATTTCACATTGTAAAGCCACGTGGTCGCTCGCAGTTCCGGGCCGTTAAGGACACATGTTTTGTACTAAGTTGTGTGTGTTCATTAAGGAGTCGCAAGTAATAAATAACTCCACAAGCATCGTAAGTGTTTCCTTTGTAATTTAATTAAGACGTACGAGGTGGCTACAGCCTCGCCATCGTGCGTGACGGAGTGTTAACCAGAGTCCCCTAGACTGTCGACCGAAACGACCCTTATTTCATCAGCTCACCACAGAGCTGTGGCGCCAGGCACATATTTCATACATCCTCAACTCTGGTAACACCACGCGTTATGTTTGGGTTTTCCCAACTAGAGACGGGAATTTCACCGAGCCAGTGCTTGACCACGTCATACAACATTGACTTACATTCGGGTAGATGCGATATTTCTAGTGTTCTAGTTACATATCAATATCATGAATACGGTTCGCAACACTAAGTAACATTTGAAATTATTTGCTGCTCCATCAGAAAAACCAAAGGAAAATATGAAATTTTTGTCACCTCAGTTGATCTGCATGTACCAGATTTTAAAAACAAAGTTTTACAAAGAACTTATTACACTAATTAATACTGTATTTATAATGAATGTGATGGTAATTAATACTTATATGAATAAATACTTTTGACTTTGACAAAGAATACAGAAATATAATTTATTATTGACCTTTGTGTGAATGCATTAGAAGATATTTTTTCAAGCTTGAAATTATTCATCCGTATCTTCAATAAAGTGTTATGCACCAACTAATTTTTACACTTCTGTAGTAATACTGCTCAATGCAACCCACTATCATACCTGCACAAATGCACAGCCTCTACCATCTGCTAGTACATGGAGTTGTGTTGGCAGCAATGGAATTCGCTGCTGTTTGAGAAGAAGCCTGTCGTGATGTCGCACCTGGAACCGATGCTGGAAGTCCAGAGCAGTGATCAAGACATCCAGGTTGGTGTCATGAGTGGGGATTGCCATGGCGTACTTAGTGAGAGCTTCTAAGGCCATCACAGTGTCCTGCAAGTAGGATACATGCAATCCAATTGGTCACAAGCCACAGCATGCCCTTGTTAATGCAGAAGTTTACAGCAGTTTAGGGTAGTGCTCTGCAATGCTCATAAGGGGCATATGTTCACTCTAATATTCAAAAACTCCTCTCTGAAATGTTTCACGGACAGTCCATGACCAAATCTTGGGCATCCCAAGTTCCTAGGGAAAGAAAAAATTGAACAATGATGCATGACAGCTGTGATTGACAGGGACATCATGGTAGAACTAGTTTTAGGTGTGTCAGTCAGAGACGTGACTGGCTGTCAAGATTGACTTATGATTTGTTCACTGGAGCCCTGCCGGTATACAACCTATGGCACATAGTTTGGCAGCTTGGCACAATTACACATAGTTGGCCCACACACCTCAACAGGTTTACCTTTGATGGGCATCACCCAGAGTAGCTACTAACTCTGCTTCAGCTGGGTTTCGCTCCTGCTGGAGTTCGTGCCCAGACTCGGGGCGAAGGTGGTGCTGCAGCGGATGATGCAGGTATAGACCCTAGGAGGGCTGCTGGCTCGGTTGAGGTAGCACCATAAGTTTACGAGACCCAGTGGTACGGTGAGTCCTTGGCGAATGGCGGTGACCACGGGATGTGGTTCTCCGACGGTGTTGAATCGTGGCTGAAATAAGGAGGGGGAGGGAACTGGGAGGTGAGGCCTCTCCAACTGGCGGGCGGCTTGAGCTCGTTCCCGGGGGGGTTATGCTGCAAAGTGCAGTTGTGACTGGGTTACAAACCAACTTAAGATTAGGGTTGGTAGATGTCTTTCTGACACGCAACCTGGTATCACTCCTATGGGTGTAAGGCATGTAAGTAGGGTCTACGGTCGGCCACACAAGAAAGGAGCATGCGACGAAGTACAATAACTAAGTGTTGAGTCAAGCTGTGGCCGAGCCAACCAGAATCGTACCCGAGTACTCTAACCAGCAACAGTTTAGTGCAGATGTTAGAGTAGTGGGTTTACCCTGTGAGTCTGACATGGATGTGGACCAAAAGGGCCAGACCTCCAAACCCAGTCCGTCACTATTTCCTGCGACAATTCAGCACGGTGGAAGAGTGAATGGACTGGACTGATTGACTAACTACTGCCTAATTACTGGGGCTCTACCGTACTGCACACCAGGTGCACAGAATGGGTGGCCATCTAATGTGTATTGCTTTTTATATATGTGCTCCCAGTTAAGGGAGCCAGCAGTCCTACACTAGGTTCGGAAAATAGGTTGCGAATGTCACGGTCTCTGCTCTTCCCTGGTGAGCTGTCGTCTACGGAAGTTGGAGTTACATCCCGCTTAGCAATGAGTACTTGGAAGTTAATAGATGACGTGTTTATTACGAAAGGAATAACATGGTGGCCCACACTAACTCTTAATTTACAAAGAACTGTAACAGAAGTTCACCTACACAGACCAGGAGAAGAGGACATGCATCTGAACTAACAAAGCAGATGAAGTTAGGTAGCTATTATACTGCCTAACCCTAACTAGCTCGATGCTTATTGTCCAGAAGGGACTCGGGTACCACTACCAGAAGGGTAGTGGGTGTATAACAGGGGAGTTGACTTCCTGGATTGGGGAGGAGGGACTAATGGGGAAGTTCTTGAAGAGCATCTTGTATGGTCTCGAAGATGTTGGTGTTTGCAGAAAGCTCTAGCACTGGAAGTGGTGGAGCGAGTTGCTGAGAATTAACTCCCAGTCTGCGACTGTGCACTGATATATATTCCACCTGCCTGAGTACTATCAGGGAAGTGGCGGTGGTGGGATGAGCTCCTCCTCCTTTGAGTGGAGCCTCACTCTCTGGTGCCATCTCTCGGTCCATGGCGAAAGCAGACGTCTCTGTCATCTGGTCTTACATTTATGGCGTGAGCTTAGGTGCTTAACTGGCATGCTAGGCTGGCTTATATCACTCTAGAAGGGTTGGTGTGATGTCTGATAATAAGGCGAACTATCTTGGCTGCCTTTGTCTGTAAGTGCCCCCTGTCTCTAGGGGTTTGCTGGTAGTCTTTAGATGCAAGTGGTTTTAGGCGCACTCTCTGCCTCGGTTATGTCAATCCGTGTGCAGATGATGCGAGGTCATGTTTATATCGACTTATCAAAGAGTGTCACACGTTAAGAATATAGGCATGCTGCATCAAGCTCCCTATCCTCATATGACTGGGAATTTTTTTTAATAGTTTTTCATCTTTGTAGCTGTCCGATTCTTGCTATGGGATATTATTATAAAATAAAGGACAGATTCACATGGGAACAGAGGGAAGTACATATAAAAAACTGCACTCAGATTTCTGGGAGTCTCAACTCATCGGGCCTAACCCTTGTGTACATCCCTTCAGCTAGGTAAATGGGGCAGTGTGGGCCGGGCGATAATATAGCAAAATTACGGAGAGATAAAGCAACAAAGCCATCTGGAGGAAATGTGAAATGCTGAGTCCTGGAATACTGTGACAGGATCTTAATGGTGAAGTCTCATGTGAGGCAAAACATATAGTAGGAACAGGAAGCATGCTGTGAATAATGGTAACACCTGACCTGTGTGGAGACAAATCCTCCTTCAGCGTTTCTGTGTTTCGAGAGCCACCTGACGACCTTCAGAGCATGTATCATGTTTGTCTCTCCTCCCAGCTCCACCAGAGACAGCAGAGCATAGGCCGTCGTCTCGATGTCTAGAGCCAGTGAATTGGCACCTGAAATGGCAATTACATCTACATGACATGATCTCTCATAAAATACCACTCATAGTTTGAATTTAAAAGATCATCCTTACTGAGTGGTTTAGCATCAGATAGAAGCTATTCATTTCCTTGCTGCAAACATAAAAATTAGTTAACTTTTGTAATACCTACTTTGACACTTTCCCACTAGCAACACTGAACAAGCTTAGCTGTCTGTCACTTTAATGTTGCAATTTTATCTCCAAAATTCTCCCACCTTCAGATTAGTAGTTTGATATAAATTCATGTCTTTCAATTTATGTAACAACCCTAAATATATATTATGAGAAATTAAAATACACGCATATTTGGAGCTCTTTGGGATAAAATTTTTAAACTGTGTACAAATGGTGGCTAGCTTGTGAAGAGTGCATTAACATAAACATACATTATATCATTGCTCCTGGACCATCACACATTGAAATCCGGTCCTATCTGGCTACCTGTGATGGTAGGGTAAAATCCTGGTAATAACTACACCATTCACTCAGTGATTCAGACACCAACCTGATGACAGCTAGGATATTCAATAAAAAAGTACTTGCTAATGCATGGAATTGAACTCCAGACCACTCTAGTAATAAGTTACTAGCTCTGTCTTAATAAGATCTTATAATGAAATATTATAAGATAATGTTCAATGATACCTGCATTTGGGATATATGATTAAAAGAAAAATTAATTTAAATACACACCCAATGCCCAGCTATTTCACCAAGGAAAACACCTAAGATGATATTAGAAATGAGCACAAAAACAAGCCAAGACTTATTGGCTTGTTTTTGTGCATGTTTTTAATGTCATCCTCTGCATTAATCATTGACTACATTGCACTGCAATGGTGTCTGTCCAAATGCAATTTTCATTTAAACAAAAAAACTTTTGTCCCTAATCTGCACTGATGCATGGTACATAGCTGGCAATATATATTTTTTGAGTCTCTAACTTCAACTCAGCCCCTGGGAAGCCATGGCACCCACGCCGAGGAACGAACCTAAGACAGCTTCACCCAGAAGACGATTGATATACGCCATTGCCAGTGACACTAAATACGTGCATCTGTCTTGCGCCCCTGCCTAGCCAGCTATTCGAAGCCAGCCTTCACCTAAGCAAGTGTAAGATACCACGCAGAACTACCCTACTTCCAACATTCGAAAAAAAAAAGCACAGTAAGGGATTACCCTGCCCACGAAGGGAGTAGCCGGCCGGTCGGCCGGCTGAAGATGACCGAACAGCCTAAGAAAACTGAAGGGAGGCTATACTCAGTATTTAGGGCCGGAGGAGTCCCCAGAACGCTAGTTAACATTTAGTTGTCATCGCATTGGCTTCCTCTGCCTTAACAACTCAGCAGCTCGCCCTACCACTGCCATGATACGGCTCTCTGCCTCAACAAGAACTTTCACCACGGAAGTTTGCTTCAACCCCAGATACACATCCTCCATTTGTGAGTACATACCCCATCCCATCAGGACTACACTAGGCAACGGTTTTTATTTGTTGCTCTAAACTTGCTCTTTGCCTAACTGGTCCCCTTCCCCTGTTATTAACCTAACTTCTACCGGTAGCTTGGCAATTTCGATAGCTAGGAATTAGTACGGGTCACCGTATTTATTCTACTCAGCATAAATTCATTCATGTCCTCGCAATGTGTTCTTATACAAAGGGTGAGTTTTACCTTTCAAATACCTTGTAAAAGCTGTCCCCCAAGGAAGAGGCAGGTGACAGCGTCTTGCCAAACAGTTTCCAAAAATAGAGTATAAGTGCGGGCTCCCTTAACTAGGCAGTACTTACATTGCAAATCACCATACCATTCGCCGGCCACCCATAATGTTGGCCCAGTGTGCAAAGACACTTGGCGCACACATACGGTAGAGCCCTCAACCAGGTACACTCCACGAGGAAGCAACTGAATCGCACGAGTGAGAAATTCATGAGAAATTCGCAGGTTGGAGTGCCAGGCCTGACGATGTGTGACCTGGTAGCCTCTGAGTGGCTCACGGCGTAGCTTTAGCACCACTCCAGGTCAGCTAACCTGCACCATCCACTACGTGAAATTCGCCTGTTGGGGG